>JBBPBX010000530.1:24613-40124 GCA_038048925.1 Garcialebias charrua
TTCATTAGTTAACTAAGTGTTTTCTACCCATGCTACGCTGCTTGAGGGCCCGTCTTAGCACCGCTAGTGGGCTCACGAGTGTCTCCACGTTTAGCCCCGGCTAACAAGGAGACTTTCTGTCCAGCACAGTCCAGGAGGAGGATTTTCAGCTACCTGTTCAGCTGCGCTACCTGGTAGTTTTCCTATGCCCACGATGAAACATCGTGACGCTGAGAGCTTATCCACCCATGAGGCTATGGATGACTTTCTTACGTCAACCATGTCAGGACCCGATGGACCCTGGTGGGGTGGACAAGGACGAGTGGCCTCGGTGCTGCAGGCCCACCAGGTAGAAAAGCAACAGGAGCTGCAAGGGGCCACCAGCAAAAATAAATGGAAAGTCTGAGATACCCCTGCACCATTACAGGCGCTCTCACTCACTGAGGGAGAGAAAATGCCGAACTTTTACCACCAGTACCTGTGTTTAAGGAGCACAGACTAGCTGGTTCGGAACGTTTAAACACACAAGAACACTCAGACCCTTGTGTAATAAAGAGAAATTGCCATCCACACACGACAATAAAGTCTCAGGCTACTGAATGCATCCTGGTCCCAAAATGGGAACAGGACGGAAGGTTTGCTCGCCCACGCGGAATGAGAACCTGACCTTTTGAGCCCAGACTTCACTTGTAAAACGCTACAAGGAGCTGGTGATATGTGTGTGCGCACTAACCATAACTCGTCTACTGTATGGGTAAAAAAACAAAAAAACAAAAAACACTGTTTCATGCATATACAAGAATGAAAGTACCAAAGCATAGACTGCCCTGGCTCTTGACTCACCACTTTTGTGAAACACAAACTACTAGGTCAGACTATGAACCGCAGTGGGACACACGAGTTCTGCCTGAGACAGTCAGATCTTGAGATGTCTTCTGTTGGGCAGACCAGCCTGCTCCAGAGTATGCGAGAGGGGTCGAAGGCCACCCCTCCCGCACTCAAACATGACAAGCAGCAGCTAGACATCCCTCCCAGGCTCATGGCGCACGCGCAGGCCTGGAGGGCGTGTCTGACAAACGAATGGGTCATGACGACGGATGCGTTGTGGGCTCAAGCTGCAGTTCATCAAAGGACCCCCCCCCCCCTTCGTGGGGGTGCTGTGATCGGACATTAACCCAGCACGCGCACACATGCTGAGGGAGGAAGTGTCAACAATACTACAGAAAGGAGTAATAAATATTGTTCCAAAACACAAACCACGCTCCGGTCAGTGCAGCAAGCTCTTCCTGGTGCCCAGAAGAGATCAATCCCTGAGACCGGTCATGAATCTCAGGACTCTGAACAAGAAAACAAGAACTTCCAAGTTCAAGATGTTGACAATGCGGCAGGTCCCCCAGTCCGTGAGACCTGGATACTATGCATGTATAGTGGATTTGAAAGACGCCTATTTCCATGTGGGCGTGTGGAAGAGGCACAAGAAATTCCTCCAGTTTGCCTTCGAAGGGAAGGCTTGTGAATGCAAAGCCTTACTCTTCATTTTGACTGCTCCTCGTACATTTACTAAATGTCTGGACGTAGCCCTGACCCCTCTTAGGAATCAAGGAGTCAGGATTATGAACTACCTGAATGACCTCCTGGTCCTGGCCAGAAGCAGAGTACAGGCTCAGTCACACTCCTGCAGGGTGATCTCTCACCTGGAGTCTCTCGGTTTTGTCATAAACCTACAAAGGAGTGACCTGACCCCATCACGGATTACCGTATTTCTGGGAGTGCAGGTCGACACCATCCTGTACAAAGCATGGCTCTCAGAGGAACGTGTTTCCTCAATTCACCGTTGCCTGGCAAAGTTTAAACTAAAACAGCGGATCCCCCTGAAAACGTGCCAACGCCTTTTAGGCCTCTTGGCGGAAGCCATACACTGTGCGTCACATGCATTGCTGAAGATGCGGGCCCTGTAAATATGGCTAAACCAACGAACACGACCTACCCCGTCTGGGTGAGCAAGAAAGTTTAGAATCATTTCAGAGTGTCTGAAGGCCCTGGAACCTTGGAGGGACCTGTCTTTATTCACGGAAGGGGTCCCGTCAGGTAGGGTGGTGAGAATCATTTCAAAGTGCCTGAGGGCCCTGGAACCTTGGAGGGACCTGTCTGTGTTCACGGAAGGGGTCCCGTAAGGTAGGGTGTCATCCCGTGTGGTCATCACGACGGACGCCTCGAAAACAGGATGGGGAGGCAGTCTGCAGAAATCAGAATGCCCGAGGCCTCTGGAATGAGCAGGAAGCAAGATTGTACATCAACTTCCTGGAGTTGTTGGCCGTATTCCTGTCAGCAAAATACTTCTTTGGTAAAGGTCTGATTGCGGGACAGCACGTCCTGGTGTAATCAGATAACAAAACCACGGTGTCCTTCATTAACTGGGAAGGGGGGACGAGATCCCAAGCCCTCCTCAGCCTGACACAGAGGATGCTCACATGGTACGCTCCAGGATAATTGTTGCTCAGGGCGACTCATGTTCCGGGTGAACTGAATTACGGAGCAAATGCCCTCTTAAAGACCGTGTAAAGTGAATTTCAACATTTTCTTCAATAAACATTATAAATGTCGTAATTGTAATCTTGTAAATGAGTAAAAAGTCTCAAAATTGTAGCTCAATTAATTTTGGAGTTATAGATCAAACTGTGTATAAACACATTTCTCTTTCAGGATTTTTTAGGCGTGGTTTAAATGTGACCGCGTTTCGTCACGCGGTCACAAGCCCCACCCCCTGCAGCTCCAGCCGTTATAAATGCGTTCTTCGGTGGAGCCGTTCACTCGCTACCGACCGTCTCCCTCCAGTACTGGCGTGCTGCTGGAGCGACCACATGCCACCTGCACCTCCGCGCACCTCCGCCCCCCCCCCCCCCCCCCGCGCGCGCGCGCGTGTGTGTGGCGATCAGACCCCGCATGCATGTGACCGGGTCGCGCGCGCGCGTGTGTGTGTGTGGCGATCAGACCCCGCATGCGATGTGACCGGGTCGCGCGCGCGCGTGTGTGTGTGGCGATCAGACCCCGCATGCGATGTGACCGGGTCGCGCGCGCGCCCGCGTGTGTGTGTGTGTGTGTGGCGATCAGACCCCGCATGCGATGTGACCGGTTCGGACCGCGAGTCCGCGTGTGTGTGTGTGTGTGTGTGTGTGGCGATCAGACCCCGCATGCGATGTGACCGGTTCGGACCGCGAGTCCGCTCATCTTCTAAAATAGCGCTGATTATAACAGCGGAGTTATGTGTCCTCAACTTTAAAAACATAACCAGAGTTGTTAGTGCACTAAAAACAGCGTAACTCTTGGAAAAAGGAGCTGCTGGAAGCCAGAACTCAGATAAAAACAGAGCAGGTGATCTCTGCTTCCCCCGTATGCCTCCCCACACAGCTCAGCTCTGAAGGGGGCTGGACATGGCGCAGTACTGCGCTGAAATCACGCCCACGTGCGACACGCCCCCAGCGTTCTAGAGCAAGTCAAAATCATGTTTTTTCATGATTTTTGAGACTTAATTTTATAAGGAAATCAATGTTTTTAATCAGTCAGATTTATATGGGTGATTAATAACACATATTTATGCCGTGTGACAAAATAAAAACACAAATTTAATTTCACTTTACACGGTCTTTAAGTCCCCGTCTAGTTTAGGCTGCATGTCTCAGTTTAGTTCAGTCAGTCTTCATATTTAGTTCACATGTTTGTTTTATTATTAGTTCAACCTTCTGGTGTAGTCTACATGTGTTTAGGTCCCCTTTTAATGTAGTCCACATGTTTGTTTATTATTAGTTCAACCTAGAGTTCTGTCACCCTTGTTTCCCCCATGTTCAGAGTCAGCCTTGTTCTGTTAAATTATTCCCAGGTGCGTGTCGTTACTTCCTGTCTTGTCTGTGTGTATATATACTCTGTCTGCAGTCAGTTATGTTGTCGGGTCATTCGTCCATTTCCCCTGGTGTGTCGTGACGTGTATCTGCTGCGCTTCAGCTCCCTGGTCTGTGAGTACGTCTCTTTAGTTTTGAGTTCTAGTAATCCAGCCACAGTTTGAGCTTTAAAGCCACAGTTTTAGTTTAGTCCTGGAGTTTGTTTCATGTTCTACTGCCACGTCAGTATTTTGATTTGTCTCATTAAAGTTTATTGTTTCTTACTCGTGCCTCTGTGAGTCTGCTGTCTGCAACATTGGACTCAATCCCTCACACACCCCGCCGATCGTGACAGAATATGACCCGACCATCCCTGAGTCCAGCAGACAGATAAACACACATTCTCATCAGAGGCAGAAGATGACGGCAGGAGCAGCCGTCATACACGTGAGCGGCGTGAGCTACCACGTACCTGCGCACGAAGAACTTCCGTCTCCGCTCTTGGTTGAGGAACGAGCAAGAGGAAGACGCGGAAATGGCCGCTCCACACAGTTTTCCTCCTTCCCTCCTGTGCGAGCCATTTCCCTGTGGGAAGCGTCCGAAGACGAATCAGGCCCAGAATCCGGTTCCGATCCAGTTTCTGAAACACGGCGTCGCCGAAGGAGGCGGCGACCGGCAAAGACACACGTTTCCGGGTTTCAGCCCGGTTCCCCCTCCGTTTCTCCCACGCTGTCTGAAGAGCCTGGGGGGATTTCGCTGGGGGAGGGGTGCCCTCGCTCTGTGACGTCTCGGGTGGGACGTGCTTTGAGGGGGGGTTGTCCCCACAACGCGTCTGCAGGGGACACGGAGTCCCCTGCACGACGCACAACCGAGAGGAAGCCTCCTCACATAATGCTGCCTAATCACTCATCGACCACAGGGGTCGCTGTGATAGAAAGATCGGAGGAGGCCACACACATTCTACAGCAGATAGAAAGACTGTTTTACGCTGCTGTCAATAACCTGGACCCACATTATAAATATAAGACTTATTCCATTATCGAACACATAATCAATAAAAGTACTTGTTTAATATCCAACCCAGGCCTCACTCAGATGTTGACATTGGCTAAAGCTCTGAAAGATGAAGCAATTGTTTTAAAGTGTGCTTTCACTCCAGCCTCCACAGAGGGCGCTGACGCTGCGTGCTTTGCAGCAACAGAGGGCACTGTTCCCAGGACCCCTGTTGAAGGTGCTGACGTCCCTGCACCAACTGAGGGTGCTGAGGTTCCAGCACTGATAGAGGAAGTTGCACCACTGGCATCTGTGGAGGGTGCAGATGTCTCTCCATTATCCTCAGAGGGCGTTGTAGCCATATCTCCAGAGGGCGCTGCCATTATAAACATTACAGCAGACTTCTCTTCACCATCAGGGGGTGCTGCACCTACAGGCCCTGCTTCTGCATCGCCTACAGAGGGCGTTGCGGCACCAGAGGGTGCTATCCTGCCGATGGCACCAGGGGGTGCTGCACCTACAGGTCCTGCTTCTGCATCGCCTACAGAGGGCGTTGCATCCACACCATCCACGGAGGGTCCTGCCTCCGCATCGACCACAGGGGGCGCTGTCGTCCTGCCTCCGGCTCCAGAGGGCGCTGTCGTCCTGCCTCCGGCTCCAGAGGGCGCTGCCGTCCTGCCTCCGGCTCCAGAGGGCGCTGCCGTCCTGCCTCCGGCTCCAGAGGGCGCTGCCGTCCTGCCTCCGGCTCCAGAGGGCGCTGCCGTCCTGCCTCCGGCTCCAGAGGGCGCTGCCGTCCTGCCTCCGGCTCTAGAGGGCGCTACCCTTCCGGCTCCAGAGGGCGCTACCCTGCCGCCTCCGGCTCCAGAGGGCGCTGCCCTGTCGCCTCCGGCTCCCGAGGGCGCTGCCCTGCCGCCTCCGGCTCCAGAGGGCGCTGCCCTGACGCTTCCGGCTCCAGAGGGCGCTGCCCTGCCGCCTCCGGCTCCAGAGGGCGCTGCCCTGCCGCCTCCGGCTCCAGAGGGCGCTGCCCTGCCGCCTCCGGCTCCAGAGGGCGCTACCCTGCCGCCTCCGGCTCCAGAGGGCGGTGCCCTACCGCCTGCGGCTCCAGAGGGCGCTGCCCTGCCGCCTCCGGCTCCAGAGGGCGCTGCCCTGCGGCCTCCGGCTCCAGAGGGCGTTGCCCTGCCGCCTCCGGCACCAGAGGTTCCCAGCGCCGCCGACGCCTCTACGTCTCCTGAGGGTCCCAGCGCCGCCGACGCCTCTACGTCTCCTGAGGGTCCCAGCGCCGCCGACGCCTCTACGTCTCCTGAGGGTCCCAGCGCCGCCGACGCCTCTACGTCTCCTGAGGGTCCCAGCGCCGCCGACGCCTCTACGTCTCCTGAGGGTCCCAGCGCCGCCGACGCCTCTACGTCTCCTGAGGGTCCCAGCGCCGCCGACGCCTCTACGTCTACAGAGGGTCTCCGCACCGCAGACGCCTCTACGTCTACAGAGGGTCTCCGCACCGCAGACGCCTCCACGTCTACAGAGGGTCTCCGCACCGCAGACGCCTCCACGTCTACAGAGGGTCTCCGCACCGCAGACGCCTCCACGTCTACAGAGGGGTCTCAGGAGAGAGCCCCTCACGTTTCCTGTCCAGAGGGGTCTCAGGAGAGAGCCCCTCACGTTTCCAGTCCAGAGGGGTCTCAGGAGAGAGCCCCTCACGTTTCCATTCCAGAGGGGTCTCAGGTGAGAGCCCCTCACGTCTCCAGTCCAGAGGGGTCTCAGGTGAGAGCCCCTCACGTCTCCAGTCCAGAGGGGTCTCAGGTGAGAGCCCCTCACGTCTCCAGTCCAGAGGGGTCTCAGGTGAGAGCCCCTCACGTCTCCAGTCCAGAGGGGTCTCAGGAGAGAGCCCCTCACGTCTCCAGTCCAGAGGGGTCTCAGGAGAGAGCCCCTCACGTCTCCAGTCCAGAGGGGTCTCAGGAGAGAGCCCCTCACGTCTCCAGTCCAGAGGGGTCTCAGGAGAGAGCCCCTCACGTCTCCGGTCCAGAGGGGTCTCAGGAGAGAGCCCCTCACGTCTCCGGTCCAGAGGGGTCTCAGGAGAGAGCCCCTCACGTCTCCGGTCCAGAGGGGTCTCAGGAGAGAGCCCCTCACGTCTCCGGTCCAGAGGGGTCTCAGGAGAGAGCCCCTCACGTCTCCGGTCCAGAGGGGTCTCAGGAGAGAGCCCCTCACGTCTCCGGTCCGGAGGGGTCTCAGGAGGGAACCCCTCACGTCTCTAGTCCAGAGGGGTCCCTGGAGGGAACCCTTCACGTTTCCTGCCTCAAGGGGTCCCTGGAGGGAACCCTTCACGTTTCCTGCCTCGAGGGGTCCCTGGAGGGAACCCTTCACGTTTCCTGCCTCGAGGGGTCCCTGGAGGGAACCCCTCACGTTTCCTGCTCCGGGAGGGTCCTGGAGGACTCCTCCCAAGAGGTCTTGCAGCCAGAGGTCTCGCGGCCAGAGGTCTCCACACCGTTGGTGGGTCTCTACTTCGATGTGGACTTCGATGTGGACATCTCCTCGACGCTCGTAGGGACAGCTGCCGTTTCACTGCTTGGCGCCGCTGCGCCACATGATGGGGCTCCTGTTCTGGGTGGGCCCCGGAGGGTCCCGCTCTCGTCTTCGGCTGTCCTGCGGCCTCGTCTCCTACGGAAGCTCGATGGTCGGGCCCCGGGTCGCTCGCCTGTTGTGTCTCTGCTGGATGGTTGGTCTCCCGGTCGTCCGCCGGACGGGGTTCTGCGCAGTGGACGGTCTCCCGGTCGTCCTCCGGACGGGGTCCTGCGCGTTGGACTGTCTCCCGGTCGGCCGCCTGAGGGGTCCTTGCCCGAGGTCGATGTCCTGGCTTCGATGTTTGGACATTTGTTGGTTTTGTAGGTTTAGCCTTTTGTGTTTAGCATTTTGTCCCGTTCCTGTAGGTGTTTGGTTTGTTGTCCTTGTGTTTTGTCCCTTGTCCTTGTGTTTTCTCGTGCCCGCCGTCCCTGCGTTTCCTCCCTCCGCCCGCCCTGTTTTTTTGGGGGGGGTGTTCTTTGGGGACGCCAGGGGGCGTCCTTGAGGGGGGGGTACTGTAAGGATGGCTCCTTCCTGTTGGTCTTGTCTTCGTGTTTATGGCTCCTTACTGTTGGTCTTGTCTTCGTGTTTATTCTTGTTTAATCTTCATGTTTATTTTAGGTCCCCGTCTAGTTCAGTCTGCATGTTTCCCTTAGGTCCCCTTCTGGTTTAGTCTTCATGGTTAAGTCCCCGTCTAGTTTAGGCTGCATGTCTCAGTTTAGTTCAGTCAGTCTTCATATTTAGTTCACATGTTTGTTTTATTATTAGTTCAACCTTCTGGTGTAGTCTACATGTGTTTAGGTCCCCTTTTAATGTAGTCCACATGTTTGTTTATTATTAGTTCAACCTAGAGTTCTGTCACCCTTGTTTCCCCCATGTTCAGAGTCAGCCTTGTTCTGTTAAATTATTCCCAGGTGCGTGTCGTTACTTCCTGTCTTGTCTGTGTGTATATATACTCTGTCTGCAGTCAGTTATGTTGTCGGGTCATTCGTCCATTTCCCCTGGTGTGTCGTGACGTGTATCTGCTGCGCTTCAGCTCCCTGGTCTGTGAGTACGTCTCTTTAGTTTTGAGTTCTAGTAATCCAGCCACAGTTTGAGCTTTAAAGCCACAGTTTTAGTTTAGTCCTGGAGTTTGTTTCATGTTCTACTGCCACGTCAGTATTTTGATTTGTCTCATTAAAGTTTATTGTTTCTTACTCGTGCCTCTGTGAGTCTGCTGTCTGCAACATTGGACTCAATCCCTCACACACCCCGCCGATCGTGACACATACCAGCACAAACACTTCGAGCCAAATGTCAGGCCTGATGGAAGTTATTGTTTTTGGCTTGTTTTGCCCCAGTAGGACCTGGACAGTGGCAGAGAGAAAAGCTCTACAGAGAGGGGTGAAGGCTGCACTATCACAGACATTTACACCTCCAGATGCAGGAAAAGAGCCACCTGCATCATGAAAGACCCCACTCACCCAGCACACTCACTCTTTGCCCAACTTCCCTCAGGACGGAGGTTGAGGAGCATCAAAATGTAGAAGTCAAAGTCAACTTTATTGTCAGAACTGCAATATGTACAGGACATACACAGGATTGAAATTGCGTTTCTCTCAGTCCCTCGGTGCAACAGTAACCATCTAAACACTAAACACTAAAACATTTAATAAACATAAGCATAAAATAGTAAAAGTGTAACACTGTCCTGAGTTTTTTCATAGTAGTATAAAAGTATGAAAATTTACACCAACACTGAAACACCAAACACCCCTAAAACACCAAACACCCAATGAACATAAGCATAAAATGAAATAATAAAAGTGTAATACTGTCCTGAGTTTTTGCATAGTAGTATAAAAAGTATAAAAAGTATATCTATAAAATAAACTGAAGGTTCTAGCATTGACATTTGCAAAGAGTGGCACAGCAGCATATGAGTTAATGTACACAGTATATGTATGAGGTAGTTGATGTTGGTATAGAGGCAAAGTGGCATATGCAGTAAGGCACATAAGGCACATTGGCATCCTTAGATAGGGCTAGTCAGAGAATACTGTATATCTATCAGCAGTAGTGTATATATAAAAGTAGTGTACAGCATACCTGTCAAGTTTTGGATTTAAAAATAAGGGAAATTTTCTGCCGGGTACGCCGAGCCATCCCACTAGCCCAGGGATCTGCAACCTTTATGATCAAAAGAGCCATTTCTGCCCCTTTGTTCACAATTAAACGTTTCCGGAGCCACAATACCTGCTACAACTGGGATTCTCAACTGGTGGCCCACAGACCACTTTAAGTTTGTTAAAGGACAATTTTCTGACCTGTAGTTTTCTGGCCATTGCAAAGCTGAAAATATCTAATGATTTGTTGATATTTTTACATTTTAGACTAAAAAAGACCAGATTATCATAAAGAAGGAAAAATAATGTGATCTTTCCCAATTAAAAAATAAAATAATAAACTATGCAGGTCTAGGTAAATTATTTTAATTGTGGAAAAATTAAATATCCTACTTCAAATAAATAAAGTTAACTTATGTTTTACTCCTTCTATTAGTTCTAGTATTCACACATTTGCAAAGGAAATGACAGGAAAAACTGCTAAAACTAGCCCTTTTTGTTGTTATAAGAACAAATAAAATTCAGTTTAAAGTTAGTTTTGATCAAAGCTTGGAAGAGCCACTGCTGAGGGACCAAAGAGCTGCATGTGGCTCCAGAGCCTCAGGTTGCAGACCCCTGCAAAGTCCAGGACCCCTTACATTTTAAGACAGGTTTACAAGAAATCTAAAATAACTACCTATCAGCCACTTTCAAACCAGTTATGTGATCACAATCTGACAGGCTTACCTTTGTGCTTGACGGATTTCTCATGCTGACGGACATCGTTCCTTCCCCCATGAGAGAGAGACACTAAAGTCGCAGTTACAAATCTTAAAAAACGCGTAATAAACTTTAGGAAAGTAAATTCGCTGTCCCATTTTTCAACATTTTTAAACGAAGTCTTAACTTTTTTGGCAGGACGCCTTCTCTCTCGTTACATCTTGTTACATCCATCTCTGTGTTTTTCCGGGTTTGTGTTCCCCGCTGCCAGCAGTAACATTGCGAGAACTGCCACCGAGGCGACTGCAGGTGGCAGTTCTCGCGAGGCTAGTGACAGAGGCACCGGAATGTGTGTTTTTTTTAAAAATAATATTATAATACGGGAGATTTCCGGGAAAATAATAATTCGGGATCACGACGGGAAAGAGGGGTAAAATACGGTAGTTTCCCGGCCAAAACGGGAGACTTGACAGATATGGTGTACAGTAAATGTAAACATTAGTGATAAATGTAAAACAGTAGTAATAAATGTAAACCGTATTAATAAATGTAAACAGTGAATGTAAACAGTAGTATGACTATAGGCAGTAATGTAATACAAACATTAGTGCAAATATGAGAAGTAGTGCAAACTGAATGAGCACATGACCGAGAGTTTAGTGAATAACCCGTTTGATGACACAGGGTCCAGTGTTAAAAACTTTGTGTTGAGTGATAATGTGTGAGAAAGTTTTTTGTGTTAAGGCAGTTCAAATGGGAGGGGAGGCAGAGCAGGCAGAGTGCTGTCTCTCAGTCTGCTGGTACGAGCCTGGAGACTCCTCAGTCTCCTCCCTGATGGCAGCAGTCTAAAGCGGCTGTGTAGTGGGTGTGTGGGATCACCTGCTGTGCAGAGGGCTTTCCGAGTGAGGCGTTTGCTGTGTAAGTCCTGCAGTGAGGGCAAGGAGGTGCCGACGATCTTCTCAGCTGCTAGAACCACTAGACTGAGGAACAGCTTCTACCTTGAGGCTGTTAGGCTCATGAATAAATAAACAATAAGAATAAACACTGCAAAATATCACAACATGCTGATGCTGATCTGTTTTCTTGTTGCTGCGTTCATCGGTGACCATCTGCTCATACAGACTCGTGTTCGTGCTGCTGTTTGTAATGATGTTTTTCTATTACATTAGTGATTAGTGTATTTCTAGTTGATGTTTTTTTCTTAGTTATATCCTAGATGTTATTACTGTTTTTCTCTTACATTTTGTTGCTGGATGTATCTGGGACCCTGTGTACATAATCTCGTTTTCATCACATGTACCACATGCGGTGAAAATGACAATAAAGACTCTCTGACTCTGACACCTTGCACCCAGTTAGCTCACCATGAAGTATTCAAGAGAAGCAGTTGAAGCTTGACTGACATAGCATTATAATTATATTATAGATGATCAAACTTGTTCCTTTACAGATCCTGACATCATAATTAAATCCCTGCAGATATCTGGAACACTCCAAATGGAAAAAAACTCAAATAGGGTTTGAAAGTTCACAGAGGGTTTTGAGCACACACAAAACGTTTGAGTGGTTTATCATGGTGGTAACAGTTTTGGCATTCTTGGTGATGCATGGGGGACTGTGTCAGTGATGGAAAAGTAACCCAGACATGGGTTCTGCATAAATTAGTGGACTAGTCATCAAAATTCTGAAGCAGGATTGACCAAACTGGCCTCATTTCTGGGCTATAACCTATCACACTGACACTGCACTGGAGCTCAAATAAGTTATCGCCACACTACTCGAGGTGTGGCTGCTATGTTCATTAACTGTGTTTCAATCCATTTTCATTTCGAATTTTGAGCTAATTTTTGAAATCTCGCAAATATGTAAATACAAATTAATGCGAAGCAGAAGTGTTTCCATCAACTGGCTTGAATCGCATCTACCGGGCCACGCACAGCGTCATTACGTCAGACGTCAGCGTCATTACGTCAGACGTCAGCGTTACGCATGTCTACAGTAAACAGGAAGTAGCGGTTGAAAACAGAACCCGGCCACACATCTCGTCAAAATGGAGAGAATATTTCAGGTATGTGTTGCTATCGGGCAAGTTGTATTTATTCTGTCATGCCAACTAGTTTTAGCGATGTTACATGTTGTCCGGAGCGGAAACAGCTGAACGTCACGTGACGTGAATGTTCGCTACGGCAGAACTGAGTCGGCAAATCTGTTTCCATCTGTCGTTTTGCGCATCTGCTCATTTTCGAAGATCCCAAAAACCACCTCAAGCGAGCGTATAAACTTTTTGGCGAATTTGAGGAAGTAAATTCGGATTTTGCCATTTCCATTAAGCTTTTCTGCTGCGATACTTCAAAATGCGCATCTAGAAACCTTGATAGAAACACGGCTATTGTGACCCACAACAGATCTTGTGACAACCATTAAGATTGCATCACCACTTTACCAGACTGCTGCAATGACCAATTTACTTCACTTGCTAATAATTACCATACATCGCTCAGTTATCCTTCATTTACCTTTTGGACTAAAAGCACTTGTTCTCATTATGGTGAGGCAAGCTGAACAGGGAACATCTTCACCTGCATCCTCTCAAGCTGTTGGACAATGTTTTTTTTTTTTCACAGCAAGGCTGAAACTTATAGTGGAGGCCCAGAAACACCCATTTATATAGGGAAATGCCACAAGGTCATGAAAACAACCAATGGCGACTGTGTCATGTTAGCAAAGTGTGGTTTACTAATGCATACGGTAGCTACATTCAGATATGATCAGAGAAAGTTATGATGTGGTGAGGCCCGTAGTGTGGTGAGATAATGGGTGTATGTGGTAGGAAGGTGGGAACAGACTGCTGATGTACAGTTTGTGACATTAGCTTGTGGTTTAGGCTCAGAAGAAATAATAGAAATGCTGGTATATATTTAGTGCATACTAAGCTTTTACATAAAATAAGTTTGCTTATTTTTCATGTATTTATTTTTTACAAATTTGCCACAATCCAATTATTTCAGTAAGCTTTGGAGACCAGTGAAGTTTTCAATCTTTGTGAAGGGTTCTTGCCTCTACACTTGAAGATGCTGGTGAAGATTCTCAGTCGTCCAGGACATGATAAAATCAAAAAGGCGTTCAATACAAGATCAACTGGACTTTATTTGTTGCAAAAGACGTTTCGACCCCTATCCAGGGGGCTTTTTCAATTCACTGAAACCAAAATGTGAGCTTGTGGAGTTATAACAGTCTAAAGAAATCACACACCATCATATGTAAATTGCAAGCTGAGGTAACACATACATGTAAATTGACAGATCACACCTTAACAGTAGGGGGTTCCCTTGAGGTTCCCTTGTGTGTCTTCTGCCAGAGACCTCAAGGGATCCTTAAGTAAAAAAGCAACTGTGACTTCCTCCAACAAATATATTTTTTTATTTTTTATTTGTTAAACATAAATAAAAAAAAACAGTTTGGTGGCCTATTTGTGATTGTTTTTTTTTTAAATGTACAAAATTAAATAACTGAAAATAAATCTTTAAAGAGTTGATTTAATAATTTTTTTGTCAGGGGTTGTAAATTGTTGTAATCTAACAATGTTTTATTAGATTGATTTTTATACATTTAAGGTTTCTAATGTTAAATCCTTATCAAACTGAAATCAACATTTTGAATTAACACTTTGAAAAGTAACTGATACGTCTGTGTGTTATTATATAATTGACCAAAATATGCAGTGCCGGTTATAATCACCTCATGAAGTCTCATTCAATGCCAATTTAAAACCCAATAATAAAAGTATTTTAATATTCAAATTTAACGTTTTTTGTTGGCATTGTTTAATTGAATTTTTTTTAAAATAGCAAACTTCATTTCCAAGTGATGCACCAACAATGCCAGCATTCTCTATAACTGAGGTTGTTAAATAAGGGTCCCAGGACCCCCAATGGTCTGCAAGCCATTGCTTGGGCGTTCTTAAAATAAATTATAACAAATTGTTAGTTGTGTCAAATTATTTTTAAAAGGTGCATGAAATACATGAGGTAACAAACGTACTTAATCATATTTAACAACAACAAAAAAATCCTACATTTGGGGAATATTTACATGACATAAAGACATAACATTTTCATTCATTCAACCTTTAATTATACAGGTTAGTCTCAATGAGCCTCAAGGATTAATTTACAAGCGAGACCTGAGTCTAACAAAGAATGACAACAACAGTAGACAATCATAAAAGAAAGCATATAAATTGAAAAAAATTAAAGAAAATTATATTAAAAACGAAACAAAAACAGCTACATTATAAAGCGATGTAGAAAACTAAAAACAAGAACATGTCTGTGTTGGTTTTTACCAGGAACTTAGCAGTTGTTTAAAATCCCTTAGAGGACAAGGTCAAGAGCTTCAGATATTTTTGCAAGATATTCCAGGAAACAGGAGCAGAGTAGGAGAAGACCCTTTTGCCAAGTTCAGTCCTCACTGAAGGAACACTGCAGGTGCTGCACTCACGCAGAGACATGTAGGAGGAGATGTACGAAGGCAGCAGACCAAGAAGTGATTTAAAGATGAAAATGTACCAGTGAGAGAGTCTGTGTGAAGTTAATGATGTCCAGTTAACCAGTGAATACAGGGTGCAGAGGTGGGTATGTTGTTACCATACCATACCATACCATACCATACCATACCATACCATACTATACCACTTTATGTATAAAGCACTTTAAACAGTGACAGTGCACACCAAAGTGCTGTACAGGGACAGACAGACAAGCACACAGCAACAGATTACATATCAGGAAACCAAATATAGAAACAAACAAAAAAAACAATAGTGGATAACAACAACAGCAATATGACCAACACAGTGAAGATCGAGTAGCTGTTGTCTGTCATACACAAGTAGCGAGTTGATATCCCAGACAAAAAAAACAACAACAACAAACAAACAAACAAACAAACAAACAAAAAAAAAGAAATAATCCAAACACCATCGTCAGAGGTAGATTGCAGGTCAGGTACACGGGCGCCATCATACCAGTTATGAATCTTAGCCCACCGTGATAGACAACATCCAACATCTGCAGGGTGCAAGTATAGGAGCATTCATGTAGAAAATGTTACCATAATCAATGGAGGGGAGGAAAGTCACAGATTTAAACAGGATCTGTTTCTGAAAAAGAAACCCAGATTAACTTTCAGTTTCTTTACTAGGTTTTCCACGTGGAGTTTAAAAGAGAGATGCGAATCGACCAACATACCCAAAGATTTAAAGGAATCAACAAACTCAGTAGGGACACCATTTGAAGATAAAATCAG
>JBBPBX010000530.1:48570-62924 GCA_038048925.1 Garcialebias charrua
CTATTTTAGGGGTGGAGATTATTTTAACGGTAGAGGCGGAAATGCTTACTTGACTTGAAGGGGCATCTTGTATGTGATATTAAGAAATCGTAAGTGGCTGTTGTGTTTAAAATGAGTGTTTATTATAATGTTTTGCTAGTTTTTTGATACTTTGTTAAAAAAAGAAAGAAAAAAAAATCTTTTGTTTTTTTCTCTCTTTTTGTTTTCTATTGTTTATTGTTTGTTTGTTTATTGTTTATTGAAATTCTATCACTGCTGTTCATTGTTCTTTAGTTTTAGCAGGTCGCTTTCGTAAATGAGCCCATGAGGTTCAAAAGATTTACCTGACTAAATAAAGGTTGAATGTTTATGTAATTATTGTCAGTTTACATATCCAATATAAGTTTTAATTCAAGGCAACCATATTTGTTCAGATCCAAGCAAACTGTTACCAGAACACACCCTGTCAAAATAAGAGAGTTCCTGGCTCGTGTTCCAGCAGGATCTGACTTAGATTAAGCCCTGCTGGTGATGTTTTGTGATCCTTGTGTTTACCGGTAGCTTTAGCGTTATTTACTTTTTTATTTTTTTTTATTTTACTTTTTTTTATTTTAGGGGCGGCCGTGGTGTAGTGGTAATGGCAGTCGTCTCCCGATCGGAAAGTTGGCGGTTCGACTCCCGGGACCCGCACCATGTGTCGTTGTGTCCTTGGGCAAGACACTTAACCCTGAGTTGCTCCCGGTAGGACTGGAAAGCACCTTGCATGGTAGTCTGCCGCCACCGGTTTATGAATGTGTGTAGCATTCAATATATGTGTAGCACTTTGAGATTTTCAGTAATGAAAAGTGCGTTATAAATTGAATTAATTATTATTATTATTATTATTATTTTTCATTTCCTCTGTGCCACCAGTACAATCCTCCTCTGGTCAGTTTGTTCACTGTGCCCCCTCTCACTTGCTTTTGCATTAGTGCAGGTTTCTCTTCTTTCCTCATCAGCCTAGTCCTGTTTATTCAGTCTCTGGTCCAGTACTCATCGGTGAAATGTTGGTTTTATGCCACAGTCCAGTAATCCTGGTGTTTCTTATGCTCCTCATGTCAATTGCTTTGTACCATCCTGTAAATTATTTTGCAAGTAGAGTTTGCAGTCTTGTTTGTTTTTGGTAACAAATATGTTATTTTTTTACTCGAGTCTGGTTGCATGTTGGGTCCAAAACTTACCACAAACCATGACACAAATAACTATGCAACTTTACATGAAAAATTATGCAATGCAAAACTGATGTCAGTGTGTATACAACTGCATTTGCACAAACCACTGGAATTATATATATATATATATATATATATTTATATATATATATATGTTTGTATGTGTACACATGTATGTATATACAATATATATATATACATATATGTGTATATATATGTTACAGGTCCCGAGTGTCAGGACTGCTGCAACAGTGATGACACACCATCTGAAGAATAATAAAATTAGGAGTCAAAGATGACGACCATTGTTTCGCCGTTTAGATCCAGAAAGCATGTTTATTTATAGGATTTGTTAACAAACCAATATTTTACAGTGTACCTGTACGGTATTAATGATTTACAAACCTGGTTTCCTTCTTTTACCAGTGTTACAGTAATTAACCTTTTCACATTTTCACCCTTCACTTAGATGAAGACAATATGTCAAATACTGCATCTAGCTCTATATTTACTGATATAAGCATTTAAAATGTACACTGACTTTAACTGAACACCGATCAAAGGCTCTACTTAGCTGTATATTTACTGATCTAAGCATTAAAATATACACTGACTTTAACTGAACACCGATCAAAGGCTCTACTGCACTTAGCTGTATATTTACTGATCTAAGCATTAAATTATACACTGACTTTAACTGAACACCGATCAAAAATAAAATGACAAGACTTACAAAACAAATGCAGAATCTAACCTTGTTCCACCTTTAACCTCAGTTCCCACACTTGGTCTGAATATCATTCAAACAGAACAAAGTGAAACTCAAAACTCTGAGTTAGTAAGGTATCACATCCTTCTATTCACTTTCCCTCGCGAGACCTTCCCAGCGCGAGCTGGCATCCTGCCAGATTTAACGTGACTATTTACTTGCAACTACTGCACAGAAACCGCCACACAGTGATATGTGCTGTTCACATAAGAGGTAAACATCTTACATCGTAGTTGTGATGTGTTTTCACCATGTACTGACCTGAAGAATAATAAAATTAGGAGTCAAAGATGACGACCATTGTTTCTCCGTTTAGATCCAGAAAGCATGTGAAGCCGTCCGTCCCCAAAACCAACCTGGAAGCAACGCACCCCCCCAAAACAAAGGTTCCGCTTCGTCATCACCGCTCCTCAGAAAAACACTATAAGAATGCAGGCACATTACCACTGCACTAAAACCATAGATATACGGAAGTATCTGATCTCGTATATCTCCGTATCTTTCACATATACGGACAATTTCCGGGGATTTCCGTATCGCATCCCCGGCAGATCCGGTTTCCGGATATTCCTGTAAACGGCCCGCAATGATCCTTAAAAAATCCCAAAATCCGGATACTTATATCTCCCGCAGATCCAGAACAAATGTGGCTGTTATCCCTCGGGATTGCTGCTTTACATCTTTTTGGAAACTTTCCGCATTTTACACGTATGGTTGGTTTAGGTTCGCGCCCATACGTGACAGATGTCTCTCGGATATTTATGGATTTTTATCTGTCAAGGATCTTGAAAATATGAGTGTATGTGATACCTCGGGATTCCTGCATTAGATCTCCTTGGAAACTTTCCGCATCTTACACGTATGGTTGGTTTAAATTCACGCCCATACCTGACAGATGTCACTCGAATATTTCCGGATTTTTATCTGCCGCAGATCCTGTAAAATGTGGCTTTTATCCCTCGGGATTCCTGCTTTAGATCTCCTTGGAAACTTTCCGCATCTTACACGTATGGTTGGTTTAGATTCACGCCCATACCTGACAGATGTCACTCGAATATTTCCGGATTTTTATCTGCCGCAGATCCTGTAAAATGTGGCTTTTATCCCTCGGGATTCCTGCATTAGATCTCTTTGGAAACTTTCCGCATCTTACACGTATGGTTGGTTTAAATTCACGCCCATACCTGACAGATGTCTCTCGAATATTTCCGGATTTTTATCTGCCGCAGATCCTGTAAAATGTGGCTTTTATCCCTCGGGATTCCTGCTTTAGATCTCCTTGGAAACTTTCCGCATCTTACACGTATGGTTGGTTTAGATTCACGCCCATACCTGACAGATGTCACTCGAATATCTCCGGATTTTTATCTGCCGCAGATCCGGTAAAATGTGGCTTTTATCCCTCGGGATTCCTGCTTTAGATCTCCTTGGAAACTTTCCGCATCTTACACGTATGGTTGGTTTAAATTCACGCCCATACCTGACAGATGTCTCTCGAATATTTCCGGATTTTTATCTGCTGCAGATCCTGTAAAATGTGGCTTTTATCCCTCGGGATTCCTGCTTTAGATCTCTTTGGAAACTTTCCGCATCTTTCACGTATGGTTGGTTTAGATTCACGCCAATACGTGACAGATGTCACTCAAATATTTACGGATTTTTCTTTATTCATTTATGCAAATTTGGGAATTTGATATACTGTAAATATAGGTTTGGCATTCATGTAAAATAACTATCTTAACATATGTTTCCAATACAAGCAATTAAATCATTAAATAATACAAACATATCATGAATTACTGAGCTCAAACGTCTTTGCTATAATGATGGATGTTAATGTCATGTTTGTATAAGTATGTCCTTTATGTCAATGCCTGCTGACAATGTTGCAAACTAATTTCCCTACGGGGACAAATAAAACTATCTATCAGTGGTTATTTGTTTTTTTATTTGTAATATCTGAAGCACTTTATGTACCGTACATTTGTTTTAAATCTGCTATACAAATCACAAGCTGGACCAGTAAACCATTTCAATAAGAACTATGAAAAATCAGTATAATATAACAGTTTATGAAACAGTCTAGTAAATACAGTACACAGTGGTATGTATATTCATAACAAATACTAATGCAAACATATCAAGACATAAAAAAAACTGACCATGACTTTTAAGATTTCACACACACACGCACGCACGCACGCACGCACACACACACACACACACACACACACACACACACACACACACACACAAGAAAACAAAAGCAAGGGTTTCATTTGAAATAAAAGTTGTTCTTGTGCTTCTTGGCTGCCTCATTTCCCATGGGCACTCTGCGATATATCCGACCATTCTGCAGGACTGCTCTCAGGTGGATAAACTTTCCATGTGTCTTGTCTATGTGTCGGTCTGGCAGGCTGGCAACACCTCATTCTTCATCATTTAAAATGGAGCGACCAACAGACTGCCATGAATTCAAACGCTTCAACGTAAAACAGAAAACACAAGGTCAATAAGAGCACTTTATTAAATGCATCCATATTCATTCATTCAATCTTGATTTATGCAGGTTAATCTCATTGAGCCTCGAGGACTCATTTACAAGAGAGACCTGTCTACAAACTAAAGAATGATGACAACAACAGTAGATTTTCCATGAACAATCAAAAAGGCAAAAGTATTACACCTACCACTAGATGGCGCTTTAACACATCTCGAGGACAGACCCACCCAGCTAACCTGCAATTTAAAAAAAGAAATTGATCAGTATTTGTAAAGCAGTTTTACAGCAAAGCTAGTATATATATATATATATATATATATATATATATAATATATATATATATATATATATATATATATATATATATATATATATATATATATATATATATATATATATACTTATATATTATGTATTATATATTATGTATATATATATTTATGTAATGCAGAAAATTTACATACAGTACACACACTTTATGGTATTGTAGGCCATTGCATTAGGTAATACATTCAGCAATTACTTTTACTTTAATACTTTAAGTATTTTTAAAAGCAAGTACTTATTTACTTTTACTTAAGTAAAAATATTAATATGGTACTTCTACTTTTACTAGAGTATATTTTTGTCTGTTTATTTGCACTTTTACTTAAGTACAGTGTTTGAGTATTTTCTCCACCACTGGATTTACCTGACTAAATAAAGGTTGAATGAATGAATATATAAATATGCCCCAAGGCCTCCTCCCCGCCAACAGAATGGAATGGCCTCATATACATACCAATGGCTTTAAAAATGCTAATTCAATTTGTCAGTTTGACAATCCCATGGGTTGCATGGGTAAAATTGTCTTTTTGACAAAAACTGGTATTGCTAGAGAAAACCATAAATCAAAATCCCATTGTTTTGACAATTTCCCATCAGATAAGATTTTTAGTAGGACATGAAAAGTCAGGAAGGAAACAAAATAAAATTAAAACAATACAGTACTAGGAAAAAAAAACCTTCAGTTTATGCACAATCTTACAGGAGAAGTGTGTTTTTATTTACAATTCTTTAAAGTCTTATTATGAGGCGTGCGTGTCACCTTGGAGGCTCCGATGGCTTTGGAATGGGCGTCCTGCAGGGTCTCCAGGGCACAGGTGAAGTCTTGGTTCATGATGGTCACTCCACTGGAACACAGGTCCTCCTGGCACTGGCCACCACTGCACAAACAGCACAACTCTGAGACCAGTCACTGAGCTGAAGCACATTCTGTGCAAAGACAATGTGTCGTTCAGGGTTTGTGAAAACAGTGGTAACAGAAAGCCCAGCAGCTTATTTTCATTTTGCTGCCCCAGTATCTGGGTGACAGTAAGGTGTTGACTAGCTACAACTATTTTTTTACAAGTATGTGACACATGTCGCATATTAAATAATGTGGAGGTTTTCCCAGTTACAATCTATTAACACTACTACATCTGATTTGTCCAACCTTCCATTATTCAATTACAAACCTTTTCCAAGTTCTGGTATTTCCTGTCTCCTAAAGCCTCAGGACTGTAGCATCATCATGTCCCTTTATCTGAGACTGAGCTACCTTCACTGGTTGTTGGAAAAGTTGCTATTTAAGGCAGATTTAAGACTTTGTGCCACATCCATCCATCCATCCATCCATCCATCCATCTTCTTCCGCTTATCCGGGGTCGGGTCGCGGGGGTAGCAGCCTAAGTAGGGAGGCCCAGACTTCCCTCTCCCCAGCCACTTGGAGCAGCTCCTCTGGGGGAATCCCAAGGCGTTCCCAGGCCAGCCGAGAAACATAGTCCCTCCAGCGTGTCCTGGGTCTTCCTCTGGGTCTCCTCCCGGTGGGACATGCCCGGAACACCTCACCAGGGAGGCGTCCAGGAGGCATCCTAACCAGATGCCCGAGCCACCTCAACTGGCTCCTCTCGATGTGGAGAAGCAGCGGCTCTACTCCGAGTCCCTCCCGGATGACTGAGCTTCTCACCCTATCTCTAAGGGAGAGTCCAGCCACCCTGCGGAGAAAACTCATTTCAGCCGCTTGTATCCGAGATCTTGTTCTTTCGGTCATAACCCAAAGCTCATGACCATAGATGAGGGTGGGAACGTAGATCGATCGGTAAATTGAGAGCTTTGCCTTTTGACTCAGCTCTCTCTTCACCACGACAGACCGGTACAGCGCCCGCTTCACTGCGGACGCTGCACCTATCCGCCTATCGATCTCACGCTCCAGTTTTCCCTCATTCGTGAACAAGACCCCGAGATACTTATGCCTCTTATCAACAGGTCCTGTTCGCGCTCGTTCGGGCTCGTTCGTAACTAGTTAACAACTAGTTATGGGGTGTACCCACAGGGTCCTGTTCACGAGAAACCGGTCCTATTTTGGTGCCTGCCTCAACTAGGTACAAAGGTCTGGTTCCTCTAGGGTCCAGTTATGACATCAGCACAGAGTGTTCACTGATTGGTCAGGGGGCGTATTCCTAGGTCGGAGGGCGGAGATTCAGTCTTCTCCAGTAGGTGGCGTATGCACCTGAACGTTGTTTGCAATCCGCCAAGAAGAAGAAGAAGAAGAAGAAGAGTCGGTCTTCCAGGAAATGCAAACTGCCCAGCCAACAGTGTGAGGGAGACTGGCCTTGACACAGCCACTTCTCTTCTTATGGAGTCTATAGTAGATGGTGAGTGTTTTATAACTTTAAGCATATTTCCAGTGAGTCATGCAACTCTCTGAGCGTTTTTGGACTGAAAAAACACCGGAGACTAGCTTCAGCAACAGCCGAGAGGCTTTTCTGAAAAAAAAAAAAAAAGATGGCGGAACGGCTCGTTTCTCTGAAATATAACAAGAAAATCACATAAACAATATTTGTTAGCTCGAAATTGTAGGAGAGGAGGTGTGTCTGAGTCTATCATTTGCTTAATAAATGCACTTTAATGGTCTAATTCGCCGAGTTGGCAGCTGTTTTCAAGGTTCGAAGCAGAGCAGAATGTGGGGTATGGCAGGCCGTTTGAGTCGATAATAGCGAGTGAAGATTCTCAGTCATCCAGGACATGGTAAATTCTAAAAAGTGCAAGGAAGGAAAAAAATAGTCTAAAGCATAGTATAATAAATAAAGTCCAGTTGTTTTTGTCTTGAACTTTTTTGAATTTATCATTATAGCCACGTTTTCATATTACGTGATACAACCGCCAACTTCATGCCATACATGTTACTTCTATCTACTGTACTGTACTTCTGTTTTTGTTTTGTTTTGGTTCAGTCAGAATAAATGGAAACGGTCATATCTCAGTCCAAAAATGGTTTATAAATATGGGGAAAAATCCATAAATTTGTCACTTAGGCCTATAGGCCTGTATTAATGTGTAATGTGATTTATTTCAGGTTAATCAGTCAGTTCCTGTGTAAAGATCCTCTAGCCGTGGGTGTCCTTGGAGAAGGATGGGACAAGTCACTGCACTGTAAAGCAAGTATGTCATGACAGAAACACTCCAAACTTTGAAAATTACAGATAAAAGCAAAGGACAATGATGTTTAGAGGAGATTATAACAATAATTTTGTGTTGTTTGCCAGATGGGGCAGTGAAAACAGCCAGCCAGACATATGAAGCCATCGCTGAACTGCTGCATCAGGATCTGATCTTGTGACTCCAGACTACACATCAACTGCAGCCGAACAGACCTCAGAGCTTCTCCTGATGCTCTGCTCTCCTGCACCTTGTCCACATTGTGCCAAAGATGTCCTCGGTGCCTCAGTAAAAAAAAAACAGTCCTGCATTGACAACACAAACAGGTCCTATGAACTCAGCAGATGTCATACAAGCTCAGTTTGTGACGGAGCAGGGGTACTGTGACTTCATGGTGTTTTTCATTCAACCTTTATTTAGTCAGGTAAATCTCATTGAGCCTCGTGGACTCTTTTACAAAAGCGACCTGCTACAAACTAAAGAACTTTAGTTCTGGGTCAGATGACTTTATTCACAGAGGATTGTGTCTGATGGTGAGTTCTTTACAGAAGCAGTGAAAAATGTAGAAATGTTCTACAGGTCAGCATTTTTACCTGAGCTATTGGCCAAATTTTACTTTTAATTATTGTTACATGTTTTGGAACAACAGGTTAAGATTCCAGTGATGATATTTTAAGTTCATATTTCATACATAACTGCAGATTTAGTAATATGTTTTTCTGTTTCTACAAATAACACCAATCTTTCATTTTTTAAAACTGTTACAATTTTATTGACATGTAACATTTACAGTATTTAAATAAAGTTGCTTTGATATTTTGATTGGAATTGATTGATTACATATTGTTAAGTTTATATTACAAATGTTTTAGTTTGGAACACACTTGTTGATCAACTGGGACAATGGAGCGGCGCAGATTTTTTAGGATACATGCCACTTTCAGTTTTGTCCAAAGTAGTGTACTCCACCATCATCAATGTGTGTATATATAAATATATATGTATATATATATGTATATATGTGTATATGTATGTACTGTATATATAAATATATATGTATGTACAGTATATATTCATTCATTCATTCATTCAACCTTTATTTATACAGGCTAGCCTCGTTGAGTCACGGGGACTCATTTACAAGAGGGACCTGTCTCACTCACACCAAACAACCATCCACTCTCACACTCACACCTAGGGTCATTATGTATGTATGTGTACATATATGTGTATATATACACACATGTATGTATATATATAAACGTGTGTGTGTATATATATATATATACTCACGCATATGTTTGTATGTGTACACGTATGTATATACAATATATATACATATATGTGTATATATACACACATATATATATATATATATATATATATATACAGTATATATACTGTATATGAACATTTGTCTGTGGCTGAAAAAGCCACAGACAAAGCAGAATGTTCAAAAAAGAAACAAGCTCATCCACTTTGGTTGTGTGTTCTTTTCCAGCTCTTCTTCTAATGTGTGTGTTAGTGGTTAATAAAGAGCTTAATGTATCACTAGCGCCACCAGCTGGTTAGAAGCGTTGATATTAATGATCCACCCACTGCAGGAGAATTACCCGCCCACTGCAGGAGAACTTCACGCCCACTAAAGGGGTCCTAAGCGTGCAGTGGGTACAGAAATAAACCGGTCCCATAGGAACTGGCCCAAACTAGCCACAATGGGACCTTACAGGAACCAGACCTGTTGATAAGAGGCATTAAACTCCTCCACTTGGGGCAGGACCTCCTCCCCGACCCGGAGAGGGCATGCTACCCTTTTCCGGCTCAAGACCATGGCCTCGGATTTGGAGGAACTGATCCTCATCCCGGCCGCATCACACTCGGCTGCAAACCGCTCCAGTGAAAGTTGTAAATCACGAACTGATGAAGCCAGTAGGACCACATCATCTGCAAAAAACAGAGAAGCGATTCTAAGGTCACCAAAACGGATCCTCTCAACACCTTGGCTGCGCCTAGAAATTCTGTCCATAAAAGTTATGAACAGAATCGGTGACAAAGGGCAACCTTGGCGGAGTCCAACTCTCACCGGAAACGAGCCTGACTTACTGCCGGCAATGCGGACCAAGCTCTGACACCGGTCGTACAGGGACCTAACAGCCCTTATCAAAGGGCCTGGTACCCCATACTCCCGGAGTACCCCCCACAGAACCCCCCGAGGGACGCGGTCGAATGCCTTCTCCAAGTCCACAAAGCACATGTAAACTGGTTGGGCAAACTCCCACGCACCCTCCAGGACCCTGTTGAGGGTGTAGAGCTGGTCCAGTGTTCCACGACCAGGACGAAAACCACACTGCTCCTCCTGAATCCGAGGTTCGACTATCCGACGGACCCTCCTCTCCAGAACCCCTGAATAGACCTTACCAGGGAGGCTTAAGAGTGTGATCCCCCTATAGTTGGAACACACCCTACGGTCCCCCTTTTTGAATAGGGGAACCACCACCCCAGTCTGCCAATCCAAGGGAACTGCCCCCGATGTCCACGCGATATTGCAGAGTCGCGTAAGCCAACACAACCCTACAACATCCAGAGCCCTAAGGAACTCCGGGCGAATCTCATCCACCCCCGGAGCCTTGCCACCGCGGAGCTTTTTAACCACCTCGGCGACCTCAGCACCAGAGATCGGAGAACCCGACCCAAAGTCCCCAGGCTCCGCTTCCTCAGTGGAAGACGTGCCAGTAGGATTGAGGAGGTCTTCGAAGTATTCCGCCCACCGACTCACAACATCCCGAGTTGAGGTCAGCAGCACGCCACCCCCACCATAAATGGTGTTGGTCGCGTACCTCTTTCCCCCCCTGAGACGCCGGATGGTGGACCAGAATCGCCTCGAAGCCGTACGGAAGTCATTCTCCATGGCCTCTCCGAACTCCTCCCACGCCCGAGTTTTTGCCTCAGCAACCACCCGAGCCGCATGCCGCTTGGACTGCCGGTACCTATCAGCTGCTTCCGGGGTCCCACAAGCCAAAAAGGCCCAATAGGACTCCTTCTTCAGCCTGACAGCATCCCTCACTGCCGGTGTCCACCACCGGGTTCGAGGGTTGCCACCACGACAGGCACCAACAACCTTGCGGCCACAGCTCCGATAAGCTGCCTCGACAATAGAGGCGCGGAACACGGCCCACTCGGACTCCATGTCCCCCGCCTCCCTCGGAACGTGTTCAAAGCTCTCCCGGAGGTGGGAGTTAAAGCTCCGTCTTACGGGAGACTCTGCCAGACGTTCCCAGCAGACCCTCACAATACGTTTGGGTCTGCCAGGTCTGACCGGCATCCTCCCCCACCATCGGAGCCAACTCACCACCAGGTAGTGGTCAGTTGACAGCTCCGCCCCTCTCTTCACCCGAGTGTCCAAGACATGCGGCCGCAGATCAGATGAGACGACAACAAAGTCGATCATCGAACTGCGACCTAGGGTGTCCTGGTGCCAAGAGCACATATGGACACCCTTATGCTTAAACATGGTGTTCGTTATGGACAATCCATGACGAGCACAGAAGTCCAATAACAGAACACCACTCTGGTTCAGATCAGGGGGGCCGTTCCTCCCAACCACACCCCTCCAGGTCTCACTGTCATTGCCCACGTGAGCGTTGAAGTCCCCCAGTAGAACAAGGGAGTCCCCAGGAGGCGCACTCTCCAATACCCCCTCCAAGGACTCCAAAAAGGGTGGGTAGTCTGAACTGCCGTTTGGTGCATAGGCACAAACAACAGTCAGAGCCCGTCCCCCCACACGTAGGCGAAGGGAGGCTACCCTCTCGTTCACCGGGGTGAACCCCAACGTACAGGCACCAAGATGGGGGGCAACCAGTATGCCCACTCCTGCTCGGCGCCTCTCACCAGGGACAACTCCAGAGTGGAAGAGTGTCCAACCCCTCTCAAGGAAACTGGTTCCAGAGCCAGAGCCATGCGTTGAGGTGAGTCCGACTATTTCTAGTCGGAACTCTCAACCTCACACACTAGCTCAGGCTCCTTCCCCACCAGAGAGGTGACATTCCATGTCCCAATGGCCAGCTTCTGTAGCCGAGGATCAGACCGCCAGGGTCCCCGCCCTCGGCCACCACCCATCTCACATTGCACCCGACCCCTTTGGCCCCTCCCACAGGTGGTGAGCCCATGGGAAGGGGGACCCACGTCTCCTCTTCGGGCTGTGCCCGGCCGGGCTCCATGGGTAAAAGCCCGGCCACCAGGCGCTCGCCAGCGTGCCCCACCTCCGGGCCTGGCTCCAGAGTGGGGCCCCGGTGACCCGCGTCCGGGCGAGGGAAAACTTAGTGCCACAATGTGCCTTAATTAAAACAAACTTGGACTCATACCTAGAGCCCAACTGTATATCAGTAGGGACGATATTTTAGGGTGATATAGGCATTTGGGAACATATCGGAATCAGTGATAATTGTCCCATTATGCACCTATATAAACACTTCTAATTTTCACCTCTATATGCTGGGAACCAGCCGTACAATGTATTCAGCAGAGAGCGCATGCAGACTACTTTCAAGTCATGGCCGTACAATAAATTCTCTTCAATCCAACCCACTTGTCATTAGCAGCCTTGTAAATTTTAGCCAGAATGATAAATGTAACATTGAGGTAAAATATATCAGTGTTGGTAACATTATCTTTGTTGTCCTCAATGAAATTCATTGTTTGTCTGAAATCTTTACTTCTCTGCAAAGAAATGTGTTTAATTTATATTTTTGTAACACTCTTGGTAACTTCATGTAAATAGTGGAGGACAGAAAATGTGAATGCACATTAGGAAGACTGAAGACTTCAAGTGTTAAAACAGGTTACTGTTTACTTGGATTCTTCAGGGTGGACAAAGCTTAAATATTTTCAGCCAATATCGGTATCAGCATTAGACAAAATGTCCATATCGGTTGGGCTCTACTTTCTACACACGCATGATTACAGTCTGTACAAGTTTCTGGCATTTCATGAAAACAAAATTGTCTAAGTAAATCCTGAAATTCCAGGAGATATTCATGTCACATAAAACTCTCAGAACTTGGTGCCTTAGGTTGTGGGCCGTCACATTCAGAGATGACAGTTACTGTAGCATAAAGTACGTGCAAACTGCATATATTCCTATTAATTACCGTATTTTCCAGCCTATAAGTCACAGTTTTTTTCCTAATTTGCATGTCTTGCGACTTATGTGGTGAAGCGACATATTTAGGGATTTTTTCTCATATTTTTAGACCAATTTTTGGCTCAGATATGACCGTTTCCATTCATTCTGACGAAAAAAATGGAGCAGTACCACTTTCGGCCGCTAGGGTCCACCGACTGTTCCCAGCTCATGTGTCCGACAGAAGCCTCCTCTGCTCTGACTCACTCTGTCACAGCACGGCCTCCTGCTCTCTGGAGGTATGAACTACTGTTAGCTCTGTGTTTGACTGTTAGCAAAATAGCTCAAGAACCACATGACAGATTTTGATGAAACTTACAGAAAGTAATCACTGGATGGACATTTACAACTGATTAGCTGTAGGAGATGTTTGAGCTAAAATTCGACTTATTTATAATTTATTTCGTATTTATTTTACGTTTGGAAGAGCCGTCAAAGCGAAACTATTTAAATCAAGCTGATTTAAAGATTACGTTAATTCTTAAAGGTAAAAGTTCAGCTAAGAAACACTTTTGCTATAATGTCAGCAAACAAATATATTTTTTAAGGTGTTTATCTTGTTAAATTTTAAAGGTATTGTGACATGATTTTGTAAATTTGAATATTTGTCAGAACATATATATCTTATATCATTGAGCTCTGGTCGTTTTTGCATAATAAATTATAAATATATTAAAATTTCATTCCAATTTATGGTAATTTTTTACCATAAATTCTCTGGGACACGCCCCGTGAATTAATGCAAATCTTCATGTGACGTACACGTGGGCACTGGGCATAAGGCGGAGCCTGGCTTGCCCCTTTGTTTGGTGAAAGATCGACTCTTTTTTTTTGGTGTAACTTGAAAAATGCTGTCACGTTGTAGCGCATTTGGGTGTTCTAATATCAGCAGTGAACAAGTGAGCCTTCACAAATTCCCAAAAGATGAGAAACTTTGCCTAGAATGGAAGTACAGAGAACTTGTGACCGATGGGTTCCTACTGAGAGTCTAATTTATTAAATGGAATAAAGTCTATACCCTCAAATATGTGTTCCAGACATTCAATACCTTTCATTCTCCAACCTGGGAAATTTAACATATTATTTTCTTGTTGAATGTCAGGATTGTTCCAGAGAGGTGTATGTCTACATGGGAGTAGTGAAGACTTTGTCATTTTCAGATACTCCCACCATGCTGTCAGAGATGAGCTAATATTGATGCTCTTAAAGCAGACATGTCTTTTTAAATCTGTACTGATAAATGGTAGATCTGAA
>JBBPBX010000530.1:72027-84223 GCA_038048925.1 Garcialebias charrua
AAGCTGCACTGACATCATGTTTTAACTATAAATCATATATATATATATATATATATATATATATATATATTATCATTGAACTATGTTCGTTTTTGCAAAATAAATTGTAAATATATTAAAATTTCATTACAAGTTATGGTAATTTTCTCGCTGGGACACGCCCACAGAAATCCGAGAACTTCCGCAAAAGGTCACGTGACGTAAGGAGATGAGACTCTGCTCAGTGCGCACCTTGTAAACAACATGGCGGCCGATACAGAACCGGACGAATTTAGCAAACTGAGTGAAGAATAGAGCGATTTTTAGTCAGTTTGGGAAGCCAAAGTTATTTCAGGGGGTTAAACAATAAACAGCAGGTTCTAATTTATGTCTGCAGCTGTATTTAATGAAGCCTTACCAACGAGGAAGCAGGTGGCAAGCCGCGACTTGTGAGGACCGAGGAGGACGTGATGGAACCTGTTCACGTTGTCCACAGAGCACTGATTGGTACTGCTTTAATTAATGTATCCATCTAATAATTATTCAACATTACTTATAGTTTAAAAAAGATGAGTCCCTTTGAAGCATCTGTTTTATTTTCTCTGTTTATTCTAACGTTATGTGCAAAATTTCACCCAAATTCTGTCTAAATAACCACTACATTTTCATAGCTGATCATCAGTGGTTTCAGCTGTAATAATCAAAATAAAACAATATTTGATATTCACCCTATTATAAGTTTAATCATATAAATATTTGCTAATTTAAGCTTGTAATACCTTTTCTGCCAGTTTTTTTGTTGTTGTTGCATATTTAGATAATGTTATCAAGTTTTTTGTTGTAATTTCTGCTACTTTGAGCAACCATCCTACATCCTGCTCAGCTGATGTGAAGTTTTGACCTTCTTTTCTTTGTGGTTCCTGCAGGAACGTGTCCTCGATGGCGGTGCTGATGATATGACCAGTCTGAAGAGTGGACGCTTGCAGCCAGAACACGCTGGGAGTGATGGGAAAAACGCTGCTGCTGAGGTGACATGATCACAGACATCCATCCATCCACCCACCCATCCATCCATCATCTGACACCCACCCATGCATCCATCCATCCATCCAACATCCATCCATCCACCCACCCATCCATTCCAATTATTATAAAGCTCATTTCAATCCCTATCACTTACTTTTGGTCTTACTTTGGTCTTGTTCTTCCATTTCAGCACTTTCCAGTTTAAACTTCCTCAGTCGATCCAGAAGGACCAACATCTCATCTTTTATCTGGCTGGGAATACAGCGTCAGTGCAACCTGTACACAGCCTCCCCCACGTTTGTGTTGAGATGGGGGGTGCGGTTTCCAAGGGCAGGGCAGACCTTGTACTTTTTTTCTTTGCTTAATTTTTTTTGTTTAAATAATGAAATGAAATCAAATGTATTAGAAAATTTATTATCACAAAATACTTTTACTACTACAGACAAAATCACGTCATAATACTGTACAATCATAAGTTTTTTTTATTGTTGTTTGTTATTTTTAGAACATCCAGACAGCCTGTCTGAAAGCTATACTGGGTAACGCATCTGAAATCTTCACCTTTCGACGAATTCCTTCAATCACCTCTGGTCATTGGCAATTTGTACAGATACACCTGGAAAAATAAACATGTTTTAATTGTTCCAATATTTCTGAATTTATGCTTTTATTAATAAATTTAAAATAGAAAAAACAAAATAATGTAAAAAACAGAGTGTGTTTGGTGTCAGATGATGGATGGATGTTGTCTGTGATCATGTCACGTCAGCAGCAGCGTTTTTCCCATCACTCCCAGCGTGCTCTAGCTACAACCGTCCACTCTTCAGACTGGTCACATCATCAGCACCGCCATCGAGGACACGTTCCTGCAGGAACCACAAAGAAAAGAAGGTCAAAACTTCACATCAGCTGAGCAGGATGTAGGATGCTTGCTCGTGCATGGGTGGGTGTCAGATGATGGATGGATGGATGGATGGATGTTGGATGGATGGATGCATGGGTGGGTGTTAGATGATGGATGGGTGGGTGGATGGATGTTGGATGGATGGATGCATGGGTGGGTGTCAGATGATGGATGGATGGGTGGGTGGATGGATGGATGTTGTCTGTGATCATGTCACCTCAGCAGCAGCGTTTTTCCCATCACTCCCAGCGTGTTCTGGCTGCAAGCGTCCACTCTTCAGACTGGTCATATCATCAGCACCGCCATCGAGGACACGTTCCTGCAGGAACCACAAAGAAAAGAAGGACAAAACTTCACATCAGCTGAGCAGGATGTAGGATGGTTGCTCAAAGTAGCAGAAATTACAACAAAAAACTTGATAACATTATCTAAATATGCAACAAAAAAAACTGGCAGAAAAGGTATTACAAGCTTAAATTAGCAAATATTTATATGATTAAACTTATAATAGGGTGAATATCAAATATTGTTTTATTTTGATTATTACAGCTGAAACCACTGATGATCAGCTATGAAAATGTAGTGGTTATTTAGACAGAATTTGGGTGAAATTTTGCACATAACGTTAGAATAAACAGAGAAAATAAAACAGATGCTTCAAAGGGACTCATCTTTTTTAAACTATAAGTAATGTTGAATAATTATTAGATGGATACATTAATTAAAGCAGTACCAATCAGTGCTCTGTGGACAACGTGAACAGGTTCCATCACGTCCTCCTCGTCCTCACAAGTCACAGCTTGCCACCTGCTTCCTCGTTGGTAAGACTTCATTAAATACAGCTGCAGACATAAATTAGAACCTGCTGTTTATTGTTTAACCCCCTGAAATAACTTTGGCTTCCCAAACTGACTAAAAATCGCTCTATTCTTCACTCAGTTTGCTAAATTAGTCCGGTTCTGTATCGGCCGCCATGTTGTTTACAAGGTGCGCACTGAGCAGAGGCTCATCTCATTACGTCACGTGACCTTTTGCGGAAGTTCTCGGATTTCTGTGGGCGTGTCCCAGCGAGAAAATTGACATAACTTGTAATGAAATTTTAATATATTTACAATTTATTTTGCAAAAACGAACATAGTTCAATGATAATATATATGTAGTGCAAAATGATTTATAGTTCAAACATGATGTCAGTGCAGCTTTAAGTCTGGTTCTCTGGACATTCAAAACACAAAACAAAGAAATTGTAGTTGTGTTGTTTTTTAAATGTCCAGAGGACCAGACTTAACTTTTTTAGAGTTGTCTACCTGGATTATTGAGCATGCATCAGGACAAATGTAACATCCTTATAACCGTTAGAACTGACAGAATATCTGTTCAGAGGCAGGTTCCCTCAGTGCTGCATTTGATACAGTTGATCAAAATAGTTTACTACAGAGGCTTGAATATGATATTGGGATTACTACAGCTCTAAAATGGTTTAAATCATATCTATCTGTGGGTTGTGGCTGGGTCTTCCAACATTACAATGACCAAAGCACACAGCCAGGATAATCAAGGAGTGGCTCCGTAAGAAGCATATCAAAGTTCTGGAGTGGTCTAGCCAGTCTCCAGACCTAAACCCTATAGAACATCTTTAGAGGGAGCTCAAGCTCCGTGTTTCTCAGCGACAGCCCAGAAATCTGGTTGAACTAGAAAAGATCTGTGTGGAGGAATGGTCCAAAATCCTGCTGCAGTGTGCAAACCAGGTTAAAAACTACAGGAAACGTTTGACCTCTGTAATTGCAAACAAAGGCTACTGTACCAAATATTAACATTGATGTTCACAGGTGTTCAAATACTTATTTGCAGCAGTAACACACAAATGAATTATTAAAAAATCATACAATGTGATTTCCAGATTTTTTTAAGATTATGTCTCTCATAGTGGACATGCACCTAAGATGAAAATTTCAGACCCCTCCATGATTTCTAAGTGGGAGAACTTGCAAAGACACAGGGTGTTCAAATACTGTACTTATTTTCCTCAGTATATATAATCCCCTCCCTTAGCCACCTTACCATGGTGAAGGGGTTTGAGTGTCCCAATGATCCTAGGAGCTATGCTGTCAGGGACTTCATGCCCCTAGTAGGGTCACCCAAGGCAGACCAGTTATAGTGAGAGACCAGACAAAGTGCAGCCCAAAGACCCCTTATGATGAGTAAAATCAATGGAAACAATGTTCCCTCGTCCGAACGTGGGTAACTGGGGCCCCACTCTGAAGCCGGGCCTGGAGGTGGGGCACGCTGGCGAGCGCCTGGTGGCCGGGCTTTTACCCATGGAGCCTGGCCGGGCACAGCCCAAAGAGGAGACGTGGGTCCCCCTTCCCATGGGCTCACCACCTGTGGGAGGGGCCAATGTGGGATGGGTGGTGGCCAAGGATGGGGACCTTGGCAGTATGATTCTCGACTACAGAAGCTGACTATTGGGACATGGAATGTCACCTCTCTGGTGGGGAAAGAGCCTGAGCTAGTGTGTGAGGTTGAGAGGTTCCGGCTAGAAATAGTCGGACTCACCTCAACGCATGGCTCTGGCTCTGGAACCAGTTTCCTTGAGAGGGGTTGGACACTCTTCCACTCTGGAGTTGCCCCTGGTGAGAGGCGCCGAGCAGGAGTGGGCATACTTGTTGCCCCCCATCTTGGTGCCTGTACATTGGGGTTCACCCCGGTGAAGGAAGCCTCCCTCCACCTATGTATGGGGGACGGTTTCTGACTGTTGTTTGTGCTTATGCGCCAAATAAAGGGGGGGGGGGGATTTATAGTGGAGGTGGTGTGCTGCTGACCTCAACTCGGGATGTCATGGGTTGACGGGCAGAATACTTTGAAGACATCCTCAATCCCACCGGCACGTCTTCCACTGAGGAAGCAAGAGCCTGGGGACACTCGGGTGAAGAGAGGGGCGGAGTGTCAACTGACCACTACCTGATGGTGAGTTGGCTCTGATGGTGGGGGAGGATGCCGGTCAGACCTGGCAGATCCAAACGTATTGTGAGGGTCTGCTGGGAATGTCTGGAAGTGTCTCCCGTGAGACAAAGCTTTAACTCCCACCTCCGGGAGAGCTTCAAACATGTTCCGGGGGAGGCAGGGAACATTGAGTCCGAGTGGGCCATGTTCCGCGCTTCTATTGTCGAGGCAGCTTATCGGAGCTGTGGTCGCAAGGTTGTTGGTGCCTGTCGTGGTGGCAACCCTCGAACCCGGTGGTGGACACCGGCGGTGAGGGATGCTGTCAGGCTGAAGAAGGAGTCCTATTGGGCCTTTTTGGCCTGTGGGACCCCGGAAGCAGCTGATAGGTAGCAGTCCAAACGGCATGCAGCTCGGGTGGTTGCTGAGGCAAAAACTCGGGCGTGGGAGGAGTTCGGAGAGGCCATGGAGAATGACTTCCGTACGGCTTCGAGGTGATTCTGGTCCACCATCCGGCGTCTCCGGGGGGAAAATAGTACACCACCAACACCATTTATAGTGGAGGTGGTGTGTTGCTGACCTCAACTCGGGATGTCATGGGTTGATGGGCAGAATACTTTGAAGACCTCCTCAATCCCACCGGCACGTCTTCCACTGAGGAAGCAGAGCCTTGGGACTTTGGGTCGGGCTCTCCAACCTCTGGTGCTGAGGTCACCAAGGTGGTTAAAAAGATCCTCGGTGGCAGGGCCCCAGGGGTGGATGAGATTCAACCGGAGTTCCTTAAGGCTCTGGATGTTGTGGGGTTGTGTTGGCTTACACGACTCTGCAATATCGCGTGGACATCGGGGGCAGTTCCCTTGGATTGGCAGACTGGGGTGGTGGTTCCCCTATTCAAAAAGGGGGACCGTAGGGTGTGTTCCAACTATAGGGGGATCACACTCTTAAGCCTCCCTGGTAAGGTCTATTCAGGGGTTCTGGAGAGGAGGGTCCATCGGATAGTCGAACCTCGGATTCAGGAGGAGCAGTGTGGTTTTCGTCCTGGTCGTGGAACACTGGACCAGCTCTACACCCTCAGCAGGGTCCTGGAGGGTGTGTGGGAGTTTGCCCAACCAGTCTACATGTGCTTTGTGGACTTGGAGAAGGCATTCGACAGCGTCCCTCGAGGAGCCCTGTGGGGGGTACTCCGGGAGTATGGGGTACAAGGCCCTTTGATACGGGCTGTTAGGTCCCTGTATGACCGGTATCAGAGCTTGGTCCGCATTGCCGGCAGTAAAGCCCCCAGTATAGCTCTGCGTTGGACCGCACGCCGCTGCACGCCGTGTGAGCGCCGCGGCACAAGCCTTTGAACGTGGGCGCGAAAGCGCCAAGCTCAAATTTTACGACCGCTTACGCGCGCGCGTTGTCTCACAATAAACTGTCCAGCGTCGGACTGTTTTGTATGAGACACAAATGTATTAAATTCCCCTTCTTCATCGCTGATCTGGACTTTTCTTTTGTTTTTTTGCCAAAAATCAAGTGATCGCTTGATCGCTTGAAGCGGTCACCATTCGCTTCCTCCTCCGATGAGGAGGAATGAATGAATTTGTCACGGGCGAACTAGTCATGTCCAACGTGGATGCGCCAGGTTCTAAATATTTCCTGGTGGGCTGTGGGCTGCAGGACCTCTCCCTGTTTTTATTTTATTTTTTAGAACTTTTTATAGATCTCAAATTACACACGTTACCTGTGCTGCAGGTGAGGCAGGATGCTGCTGCTAATGAGGTCCACCGTCTTGTTGAGGCCTGGAGGAGACAGGCTGCTCCACAGAGATCCTTCCTCCACACAAAACGGCACAGGGCTGTTGGTCGACCCTCCCTGAGAAGACACTCAGTCAATAAGCAAGCACCCGGTAAGACTAACAAAAAGAAAATGAAAAAAATGCTGCTCACTGAAACTAAAGCTGTGTGATTACTGTAATTTCCAGACTATAAGCCGCTAATTTTTTCCCCACACACTTTGGACACTGTGGATAATTTATGGATGTTTTTTTTTTGATGGGCTAACAAGATTCATGCCGCCAAAACATTTAGCCTTGCCACACCGGACGCTCACTATACATGCCCAATATACGTCTCTCTTTGGGGGGGTCCTCGTGGCTCAATGAGACTACCTGTATAAATAAAGGTTAAAGAAAAATCTGACCAATGAAATTACGGAACAGGTCACAGTGGGCCAATGAAACGGGGAGGGGAGGAGAGAACGGGGAGGTGGGGAATCCCCCTCCCCATGAGCAGGGACTCCTGCAGAGTTACTCCAGAGTAACTTTTGCTTTGCTAACATTGGATCCAGATAGCAGAGCAGGAGGAAGATGAAGATAGCGATCAATTACTTCCTGGTAGGTTAATGCATTTTTTTAGCTAGCCGTGTTAGAGGCACTGTTCAGAAAAAAAAACATTTACTTAATGTATTTTTTTTAGCTAGCCGTGCTTGAGGCACTGTTCAGAAAAAAATATTAACTGTACATATTTGTGTATGTTATCAGTACGTATTTAATTAAAAGTAAATACAGTAGATATAATAGTAATAGTACAGTAAATATAATAGTTAAAATATTTCTGTGTAAAGATCTCATGTTATAACGTGAACACTAGCAGCTTATAGACAAGTGCGGTCTATATACATACAATTAATTTTTTTATTTTTTAGTGGGCGCAGCTTATAGTCCGTAAATTATGGTAGTAAAAAATAGGATGTAACATTTTTATTTTGCTGTGTTTGTGAGGTGGCTGCAAAAAACTTGGAGGCAAACATTTTGAGAGCAACAAATATACTTCCTTTTTATGATTACCGGTACAGTACTTGTTTACTGATATGTACACCAACCATGAGGTGAGAGGGAAAGCTCACCAAGTAAAGAGAGGTGTGTGTTCGATCGGCCAGATGAGCTGCTACTTCTCTCTCTGCAGCAGATGGACACACTTTCTGCACTTTGAAGTACAACACAGGGCACCTGGCAGTGGCCAAACACCACAGACTCATCACTTACAGGTGACAACAATTAATGACAATGATGATAAGAATAGGCCTGTCACGATAGCAAATTTTGCAGGGTTATTAATTTTCTCAGAAATTATTGCAATAAACAATAATGTTGTTTGAAATTTGACAATAATTAATAATTATTGTCAAATTTAAAAAGAAATGTTTTGTGTAGTACCTTTTTTCGACCACTGGATGGCAGTATAGGGCTGTTTGAACCAAAGGATAGATAGTGAGGGAGAAAGCAGCGTATCGCTATGAAAAATGTGAGGGAGGCCCCTTGACATGATATGGGCTGTCTCGCTTCGGTTCTCGAAATGGCGGACGCTCTGTGTGGTTTGAGCTTTTTAGCATAGCATTTTTCATAGAAAGCTTTTAACAAAAACAACAAGTTTAAGGGGACGGTCTACCTTAATCCAGGGAATTGAACTGTGGAATGGTTTGGAGAAAGATCTAAAAGAAGCCAAGTCAATGTTTATGTTTAAGAAAATGATCAAAACCCAATTGTTAAAAAAAATATCTGAAGTACCTGTAGTTTAATGTGTAATGTATGAGTACTAGAAAATTGAATGAGTTATTAATTTTGTTCTGTTACTTATAGATAATTGTTGTTTGAACTGATAGTTTAGGAAAAAAGGAGCAGATATAATAAGATTTGTTTCTTCTTTCTGCTGTTTTTCATTTTATATTTTGTTTCTTTTCATATTATATATGTAAATGTTTTGTATTTTACTTTAAAATTAATTTAAAAAATCAGCAAACAAGTTCTCAGTTTACCCTGATGCATGCTCAATAATCCAGGTAGAAAAATCTAAAAAAAAGCTACCGTACGTCTGGTCCTCTGGACATTCAAAAAACAAAATGTCCAGAGGACCAGACTTAGCTTTTTTAGAAGTTCTCGGCTTCTTTGTGCAGAGAAAACAATTTTTTACACAAAGGCACGGGTTTCAACTGTGGCTTTTGGAGCTTCGACAAGACGGAGGTTTATTCCCAAGGTCGGACTATTAGCTTAGCTCGTAGCTTAGCATCTCAGCTTAGCTGCTTTTAACGATCCAAAAACGTGATTTTGGATGGTTAAAACAGATTTTAAAGAGAAAAAGAGGGGTCAGTGAAGAGAACTGGAGTTGAGCCTTTTGTCATCCAGTGTCTTCAGTAGAAAGAGAGACACGAAGGAACAATAAAGCCGATAAATAAAAATTAGGTCAATAATTGTCATTTTTCATGCGATTAATTGATTTATCATTTATCGTGACAGGCCTAGATAAGAGTGCTGTTCATGTGGAGGGGTGTGTGGCACCTGCAGATCCCCTCAGAATTGTTTTCAAGCAGGTCTGGATGGAGTTCAGCTGGTACAGTCAGGATGTCTCCCTGTGAAACCAGTCTGCAGAACAACAGGACAAACTGGAAGGACTCTTCTTACATCTGATTTAAAGTGTCTCTGATGTGAGTTTATCATCAGTCAGTCAGAAAGTGACGTGTTAAACAAGTGAAAACTTCATGAGAGACATTTCCTTTAGAATCATGCAAACAGCAAAGAAGTTGCACGGACTCAGATTGTGAGCGCCTCGGCTGACCTGGGCGTGCTGAAATGTTCAGCCAGCAGGTTGTCGTAGCAGCAGAGGTTGTTGTGCAGCGGAGAGACGACCGGCTGAATGTGAAGCTCGCCGGCGAACGGTGGAGAAGCCGAGCGGCAGAAACTGTCTGAACGAAGAACGTCGGGTTCTGAAGACGGTTTCCACCTCTGATACAAAACAGTAAAAGGCAGATCAGGTCGTCAAAGACAAGAAACTTTAACAGAATAAAACTTAATTTGGTGTTGACCTGTGCAGAAAGCACCTATGTGTTGTCAAATTAAAACATCTGAGCTTGTTTCTAGTCCCTCAGTGATTCCTCCAGATGAAGGTTCTTCAATAAGTTCAGAGTAAGCATGAAGACAGAATGTGACTGTGAGAAGAACGTGACGCAAATGTTTCCCCAAATGTCTCCTTCACATTTTATAGACAAAATGTTTACTACAATAAGTGATTACAAGAGTAAAGTTAGTTTCAGTTATTGAGGGTAAACACTGTTCTTTAGTTCATTGTGAAAAATAAACTGCAGAAACGTAAAACTTAGTTTATCAATGTTTTACGTGTAAACCTTTTCTGCTCAGTTCATGCCACATTTTATTTTGGACTATTGGCATAAATGTGTCTGACATCATGTTTGTGCAGCAAACACAACAACATGTCCACTTTCTCTGATCACAGTTCAAACCTCAGTTGGACAGCACGGTGGATCAGTTGGTAGAGCTGCTGCCTCTCAGCGAGCAGGTCACCCTGGGTCAAATCACAGCAGGGGGTCTTTCTGTGTGGAGGAGTTTGCATGTTCTCTCTGTGCATGTGTGAGTTTTCTCCAGTTTCCTCCCACAGACTAAAAACATGCATGTTAGACTGATTGATAACTCTGAATTGTCTCTAGGTGAGAGAGATTGAGTGGTTGTTTGTCTCATTTGTCTCTGTGTGTCCCTGTGATGGACTGGAGACCTGTCCAGGGTGTCCTCCGCTCCTCGCACAGTGACTGATGGACATGGACACTGGTGACCCCAATGATCCGAAAAGGAAGAAGCAGGTAAAAGATGGATGGACAAATACAGGTGACCCCCTACTTACGTAAGAGTTTGGGACATAAGAACTGTTCGCAGCTCGATTCTGCCGTAGCTAGGGGGTGAAAATAGCGTCCAGTTCGTAGGTCCTTATTCCGTTCGTAGGTCGTGGAAATACCGCTAACGGAGCGCGCGCACACATTTAAGCATGTACAGTAGTGTACTGTAATGTTAAACATTGCTATTCACATTTACAGAATAAATAAAAATATAATTTCTTACTTTGAGATGGTCAAAGCCGACATCTTAGGTTGCCATGCGTTGATTGTTGTCGGGCCGAGCAGCGCGGCGGCCGGCGAGTGAACCACCGCAGCTGCTCGAGGCCTGTGTTAGCTAGCTGGCTAGCTTCTGCTAGCCAGGCCATGAGCTGGTGTTGGAGCGGCGGCGCGATCGGCGATCAATCTGCAGCTGCTGCTCCAGCCTGAGACGTCCACAGAGCTCACAGAGCGATTCCAGCTAGTAATTAATCCATATGATGCGATCCTGGTCACCAGTCTTCAAAGGCCGGCTCCCGGCAGCTAACCTAAAATGGCGTCCGGTGTTCTACATTAATTTGTGACCGGAGACCCCCGTGACTGAACCTAAAATGGCGTCCGGTGTTCTACATTAATTTGTGACCGTGTAAACTGAAGACCTACTTCCTGCTGCCCAAGATTGCGCAAAAATGATCAGAAATGATCATTTTTATCATAATTATTATTTATAAAGCCTTTAAAACAACCACAGCTGCAACAAAGTGATGTACACATGAAATTAAGAACATTTAAACACACACAAAAAAAAATTTATTATTTTTTTTTAATACAGTAATTTCATATTTTTATTAAACATGATAAGTTCGTAGGTCCGGGCCGCCATAGGTCGATGGAGTCGTAGGTAGGGGGTCACCTGTAGATGGACAGATGGATGTATAGATGGACGGAAAGATAGATAGATGGATGGATGTATAGATGGATGGATGGACAGATGCATGATAGAGGGGCCAAGATGGTGTAGTGGCAGGGGAACCGACTTGGGACCCGAAGGACCCAGGTTCGAACCCCAGTCACGGCATAACTTGTGGTGTGTTTGAGCAGCACACCTCATCCCAAATGCTCCCCGGCGCGCTTTCTATAGCTGCCCAGTGCCCACTGCCCCACCTGGTGGTGATGGGGTTAAATGCAGAGACTAATTTCGTCTTGTATGGAAACATACACAGATGACAAAAAATGTGACATTATTATTATTATTATGGACAGACGGCTGGATGGACAGATGGACAGATGGATGGATGGATAGATGGATGGATAGATGGACGGATGGATAGATGGACGGATGGACAGATGGATGATGTATAGATGGATGGATGGATGGACAGATGGATGGACAGATGTATGGATGTATAGATGGATGGATGGACAGACGGATGGATGTACAGATGGACGGATGGATAGATTAATAGATGGACAGATAGATGTACAGATGGATGTACAGATAGATGGACAGGTGGATGTACAGATGGATGGATGTATGGACAGATGGATGAATGGACATATGGATGGACAGATGGATGATGTACAGATGGACAGATAAACAGATGGATGGATGATGGATGGATGTACAGACAGATGGATGGGCAGATGTATAGATGGATGGATGTACAGGGAACCCTCGACCTACGGCAACCCGGACTTACGAACGCACTG
>JBBPBX010000530.1:84455-110728 GCA_038048925.1 Garcialebias charrua
TATATATATACAGTATACACACAGTACAGTAAATATATATACACACACACCGGTATATAGTAGTTGGTGGTTAGTTTTTCGCAGACTCGCTCTATCGCGGGTTTTCAAAATAAGATTGGGCATGACACACAAATGGCTGATTGATGGATGAGCCACACGATCGGCATGAAATTTTTATTTAAAATAAATTATTTTAAATTATTTAGTACCGTATTCGCCGTTGTATTATACGCTCCGATCTATAATACACTTTGACTAATTATTGGAAATAAACCAGAAAAAAAACGTACATAATACGCTTCGGTGTTTAATACGCATCTATTATGCGTCACCGCTACGCGACGCGTCAGCGCCTCATTTGCCCTGCTTAAAATGGCGGCGACAGAAGCGAGCGAGTATGAAGAACTTCACAAGGAAACATGGTAAAAACTATTATTTCTTTGCGAGAAAAAATATATTTCTTAGCTGACTTTATAGCACACGGTCTCCTGAGCTTAACTAAATGTGAAATCAGCTGGTCTGAGCTGGATTTAAAAAAAATAGTTCGCCGATTTGCATATAGGTGGTTCGGACGCTTTCTTTCTTTAAATTTAGCTAAATAAACGCTTTAAAAAATATATTTCTTAGCTAACTTTATAGCAAATGGTCTCCTGAGCTTAACCAAATGTTCAAATCAGCTGGATTTAAAAATCCGCGGTGTGGTTTATGAGTTACGGTATCTTGCAAACAAAAACAGCGAACCTCACAGCTAAATGCAGCTACATCCAGAGCAAGGGGCGGGCAGCGACAGAGTCAGTCCGACCAGAGGAGGCTTTTTTCGGACACATGAGCTAGAAACGGTCTGGAAGTGGCCCTCCTCTTCCTCTTCGCTCTCTGAGTCCTCTGCTGCTGCCCATAGCGCCCGTAGCGGCCAAAACTGGTACTGCACCATTTTTGCCCAAAATGAAAAACGGCGAATCAGAGCGAAAAATTAGTCTAAAAATATGGGGAAAAATCCATAGATAATACGCTTTGGTGTATAATACGCAGGACATTCAAATGAGAAAAAAAAACGCGTATTATACACCGACGTATACGGTAGTTGTGTGCAGCCCAAAGCTGGGGGAGAAGCTTCCTCCTGCAGCTGATCAGCTGATCTCCGTGCAGAGCAGACATTCTGTGCTCTGTTAGAGCGTTTTGAGTTTAGAAACACTGTTTAGAATATTGCAAGAGTATATATATACTGTGAAGTAGGTAGTAAATATATAAAAACTACTATTTCAAAGTCAAAGTCAAAGTCAAAGTCAACTTTATTGTCAGATCTGCAATATGTACAGTGCAGGACATACACAGGACCGAAATTGCGTTTCTCTCAGTCCCTCGGTGCAACAGTAAACATCTAAACATTGAAACACTGAAACATATAATAATAGACATAAGCATAAAAATAGTAAAACTAACACTGTCCTGTGTGTTTTTTTTTTTTTTTTTTTTTGCATAGTGGTATAAAAAAAGAGTATAAAAAGTATAACTAAAATAAACTAAAGGTTTCTAGCATTGACATTTGCAAAGTGGCAAAGCAGCGAATGAGTCAATGTACACAGTATATGTATGAGGTAGTAGTTGATGTTGTTGTAGAGGCAAAAAGTGGCATATGCAGTAAGGCACATTGGGCATCCCTAAATAAGACCGTTCAGAGCACACTGTATATGTACCAGCAGTGGTGTAGATATTAAAGTAGTGTAAATAAATGTAAACAGTAGTAATTACATGTAAGCAGTAGTAAGCAGCAAATGGTCTCCTGTAGTAAGTAGTAAGCATTTACTACCTACTTCACAGTTTTTCACTTATCACAGGGCTTCAGAGTACGGATCGCCCACTATAAACGAGGGACTACTATATTAGTATTATTATTTTCAGTCTTTAGATTTCTTTTTTCCTTTCGTCAGTGAAAACAGACGCTCAGTAGATTTTCTCACCCTGGTCTGGATGCCGCGCTGCGTCTCACCACCCGTTGGTTACGGTGAGAAACCAGCAGCAGCATTTTCTAAAACCCAATTAATGCTTCAGAGAAAACTTGAAGTTGGAGAAGATGTGAAAAGACAGCAGGAAGGGCACTGCTCTATTTATTTCTGGTAAACAAACAAACACAAAGCAGCCTCACCTCTCCACGCAGTCGCTTAACCGAGACGCCAGCGACGAGGCGGGAGCATCGTGACCTCCGATGGCATACAGGAAGCCGTGCCACGTGGCCACGCCCACCCCTCCGCGCCTTTTCACCATCGGAGCACAACTAGTCCACCTGTAGATGGAAATCATAACCATCGGGAAGAAAAGACTGGATTCATCATAAACCATCAGACAGTACTTCATAAACAGAGGCTGCCTGACTGAGAGCCAACACCCTGAGAGGATTAATGGCACCTTCTGATCTGTGGATCAATAACCTCCAAAAGAGAGGTGTTTCTTTAGTGGTAACAAAACAGGAAATAAACCAGGAGGTGGTGATTAATACCCCCCCCCCCACACACACACACACACACACGACTGTCTCTGACCTGTTGGTGTGGGGGTCGAAGCACTCCACTGAGCGCAGGCAGGATGAGCCGTCACGACCTCCAACAGCGTACAGCCTGAGCAAGGCAGAAGACAGAGAGTGGTCACATGCACTGTTTTTGAACCGTCCAGGCAAGTGATGGTCGCCGTCAGACGGAGCGCCCCGGGTATAAACATCACATACGGTACGAGCCACACCGACGTGCACGCTCCTCCTGGGTGAGGCTGGCACAAATCAGTTCGGTTTTAATGAGCATCTATAAAGCCTGTCACTGCAACATCTCTCTGAGGCAGTGAAAACAAAAGAGGTCATGAGGCTCACAACGTGCCCCGGGTCACTGGAACTCTGACATGATCGAGCGCTGAACAGTGCACGCTTGAGTGTGTTTTATTGCGAACGCTGTTTACCTTTACTCGTGCTGCTGAGTGTGAGCATGCTTAAAAGCAGCAAGTCTGAGCAGCAGCTTCTGTCACTTAAATCCTCCAAACAAGCAGAGGGAGTGGAGCTCGGGGCAAACGAGCTTCAGACTCCATGTGTCTTATTGATGGCTTGGCTTTTATGGCTAATGGCTGACTGCTCCCGCAAGATATACAAGACGTGCTGCAGTTTCTCCTCTGAGCTGTAAGCAAAGTAAGTTTGAATATCTTCAGACATGGATGCAGATGAACTGCAGTGTACAGATCTTAAAAAGTTACATTTTAACTCCCACTCAGGCTGTTTATGCACTGCCGCTTTAAAATGAATGTATTTTGACCCAAACTGGCATCTGGGCTGAGTGTCAATGTCAATTTTATTTATATAGCACATAAAAACAACCAAAGCTGACCAAAGTGCTTTACTGTTAAAACAGATAAAATAAAATAAAAAAAAGAGTAAAATGCATCTAGTGCCACTAAACATTATAAAGTTAACACAACAACAATAAAATCTGCTCAAAATTTGTTCTCAGACTCTGCGAGGATCAAATGCCAAGTAAAACAGATGAGTCTTGAGCAAAGATTTAAAAGTCTCAACAGTCTGAGCGGTCTTTAAATTCTCAGGTAAACTGTTCCACAGCTTTGGAGCAGCAACCGCAAAAGCCCGATCACCTCTGGATTTCATTTTGGATCTGGGGACATCTAAGACATCTAAGAGGAACTGGTTGGTAGACCGGAGTGTTCTTACTGGAATGTAGATGTTAATAAGATCACATAAATATAACGGGGCCAGACCTTTTAAGATTTTAAAAACAAGCAATAAAATCTTAAAATCAATCTGAAAGTGGACAGGGAGCCAGTGGAGGGAAGCCAGGACAGGGTTTATGTGTTCATATTTTTTAGGGTGTTGTAAGATGACATGCATGCTGCGAACATGTGCACACAAAAGGAGGGGGTAAAAAAAATAAAAAAATAAAACCATTTATGTTTATCTGGCAACCTGCTCAGCTGCATGCATCGTGCACGCAGCATCAGCATGATCACAGTTACATCCCGACTGGTGAATACAGGAATGTTCCTTTGGACCGAGGATGTTGTTGGTTTGCTCCTACATACTGAAAAGTTGAGTAGCAAAAAAAAAAACCTCTACTCTGACATTTATCGTAACTGTTGTTCGAGCAGAAAAACTTTGGACTGTAGCTGCCTGTAGTGTGCATGTGCAACTTCACACCTGTGGAGTATTTCTCCCCTCTACAGGGGGTCCCCACGAAAACCTCCACTGAGACCAGGATTCAGAAACCTCCAGTTTCAGAGAGAACAATGGTTGTTGTTGTTGTTGTTGTTGTGTACATGAACGGCCAAAAAGCTCGTTTCACTCAGAAAGCATGTCAGGCAAAAAGGGCCTTAAACACTCGTGCACGTTTTCTGGTGGTTTCTGACACTTGTAGGTTTACATGAGTTCTTTCTGTTGTGGCAAATTTCTGCTCTTTTTATCTTTGCCACTCACTTTCTTATGTTTAAATTTCTGCTGGTATTGCCACTCTCCGTGCATCCAGTACCAGAAATGGAGCAACAAAGACACAACACCATCATCCACTGTGGGAAGCCTGCTTTTTAAATGCGTTTTTTTGTTTTTCACCAATATGAAAACTGAAACACGATACTTCTAATGGGCTTTTTGTGGGTTTCATTTATCAACATGAACAAGGCCCAAATATAATTCATCCTATATATTGTACACTGCCATGAAGGGTGTGCAATATGGTAATAGCCTGTGCGTGTTTGACTGCCGTGTTTTCAAACTATACCAGGAACAAGAGAACAAATTTAATTAAACTCTCAGAAAGTAATCACTGGATGTACATCCACAACTGATTACTTTGTGGAGTCGACTTGATTCAAGACCGCTGCCACTGAGAATCAGCCTCAGCAAACACAAAAGCTATTATTCTGTCAACTTTACAAACACTGAGCTAAAGTTTAGAGTGATGGTAGCAGAGTCACAACACATACTGTAAGCCATCACTATTCAAATAGGTTGATCAGGGGCTGGACATCTGACAATATTTGTCATTACGTTAATTCAATTTAAGGTACAGTTTAAAGTCTAGTTTTATTCAACAATAACTCGGAAGACTGGTCTGAGCTCTGCCATGGACCACATGTGGTCCCCGGGCCGCCAGTTTAATATCCCTGCTCTAAGTGCATGACAGCATTTTCAAGTCTAGCCTAAAAATGTCTATTATTTCAGAACATAAAATGATCTTAGTTTAAAACTCAGGCTAAAAAATGGTGGGTGATATGCATTATTTTACAAAATTATATTTTCCTCTTCTCAAAAAAATAAATAATAATTTCCCCTTCATAAAGTGTTTTATTAGCTTTTGACCATAGAGCCCTACTAGGTTCTAAGATGGAGCTTTAGGGCCGCGCTAAGAAAAAAATATTAAAAGCCATAAAATTACAAGAATAAAGTTGAATAAAGTCTTAATATTACGAGAATAAAGTCATACGAGACTTTTAGTTTTTTCTTGGAGCTCTCGTGTTTTTTGTTTTTTTCTTCCCCACAAGTTGGATCCACAATGTGACCTGTCAATCAATCCAGTATGCATGTCAGCAAATGACCAATATGAAGCTAAATGCTCGTTACCTGCAGAGCTGCTGCAGCCCATCAGAGTGTACCACCTTACTGTAAGCAGGTTCAAAGTCCTGACACTGATAATAATCTGATGTACTAACAGATTAACTTTCTCCTTATTTGTAAAACCAATACCAAAGTATAACTTAACAAGATGCTCAACATTCTTCATTTTACCACAGTTAAAATGTGGTAAACCTGTTTTATAGTTTATGCATAGTATGTTTTTTTTTAATAGTTTGGATAATATTACGACTTATTTAGCTTCGGATTGGTCATGCTGACACGCCTACTGGATTGATTGACAGGTCATATTGTGGATCCATCCATTCATCCATCCTTTTTCTTCCGCTTATCCGTGGTCGGGTCGCGGGGGGTAGCAGCCTAAGGAGGCCCAGACTTCCCTCTCCCCAGACACTTGGAGCAGCTCCTCCGGGGGAATCCCAAGGCGTTCCCAGGCCAGCCGAGAAACATAGTCCCTCCAGCGTGTCCTGGGTCTTCCTCTGGGTCTCCTCCCGGTGGGACATGCCCGGAACACCTCACCAGGGAGGCGTCCAGGAGGCATCCTAACCAGATGCCCGAGCCACCTCAACTGGCTCCTCTCGATGTGGAGAAGCAGCGGCTCTACTCCGAGTCCCTCCCGGATGACTGAGCTTCTCACCCTATCTCTAAGGGAGAGTCCAGACACCCTGCGGAGAAAACTCATTTCAGCCGCTTGTATCCGAGATCTCGTTCTTTCGGTCACAACCCAAAGCTCATGACCATAGATGAGGGTGGGAACGTAGATCGATCGGTAAATTGAGAGCTTTGCCTTTCGACTCAGCTCTCTCTTCACCACGACAGACCGGTACAGCGCCCGCTTCACTGCGGACGCTGCACCTATCCGCCTATCGATCTCACGCTCCAGTTTTCCCTCATTCGTGAACAAGACCCCGAGATACTTAAACTCCTCCACTTGGGGCAGGACCTCCTCCCCAACCCGGAGAGGGCACTCTACCCTTTTCCGGCTCAAGACCATGGCCTCGGATTTGGAGGAACTGATCCTCATCCCGGCCGCGTCACACTCGGCTGCAAACCGCTCCAGTGAAAGCTGTAGATCACGACCTGATGAAGCCAATAGGACCACATCATCTGCAAAAAACAGAGAAGCAATCCTAAGGCCACCAAAACGGATCCCCTCAACACCTTGGCTGCACCTAGAAATTCTGTCCATAAAAGTTATGAACAGAATCGGTGACAAAGGGCAACCTTGGCGGAGTCCAACTCTCACCGGAAACGAGCCTGACTTACTGCCGGCAATGCAGACCAAGCTCTGACACCGGTCGTACAGGGACCTAACAGCCCGTATCAAAGGGCCTGGTACCCCATACTCCCGGAGTACCCCCCACAGGGTCCCCCGAGGGACACGGTTGAATGCCTTCTCCAAGTCTACAAAACACATGTAAACTGGTTGGGCAAACTCCCATGCACCCTCTAGGACCTGCTGAGGGTGTAGAGATGGTCCAGTGTTCCACGACCAGGACGAAAACCACACTGCTCCTCCTGAATCCGAAGTTCGACTATCCGACGGACCCTCCTCTCCAGAATCCCTGAATAGACCTTACCAGGGAGCCTTAAGAGTGTGATCCCCCTATAGTTGAAACACACTCTACGGTCCCCCTTTTTGAATAGGGGAACCACCACCCCAGTCTGCCAATCCTGGGGGACTGCCCCTGATGTCCACGCAATATTGCAGAGTCGCATAAGCCAACACAACCCCACAACATCCAGAGCCCTAAGGAACTCGGGGCAAATCTCATCCAGCCCTGGGGCCCTGCCACCGCAGAGCTTTTTAACCACCTCGGCGACCTCAGTACCAGAGATTGGAGAGCCTGACCCAAAGTCCCCAGGCTCTGCTTCCTCAGTGGAAGACGTGCCAGTGGGATTGAGGAGGTCTTCGAAGTACTCTGCCCACCGATTCACAACATCCCGAGTTGAAGTCAGCAGCACGCCACCCCCACTATAAATAGTGTTGGTGACGTACCGCTTTCCCCCCCTGAGACGCCGGATGGTGGACCAGAATCGCCTCGAAGCCGTACGGAAGTCATTCTCCATGTCTCTCCGTACTCCTCCCACGCCTGAATTTTTGCCTCAGCAACCACCCAAGCTGCAAGCCGTTTGGACTGCCGGTACCCATCAGCTGCTTCCGAGGTCCCACAGGCCAAAAAGGACCAAGACTCCTTCAGCATCCCTCACCGCTGTTGTCCATCACCGGGTTTGAGGGTTGCCACCATGACAGGCACCAACAACCTTGCGGCCACAGCATCGATAAGCCGCCTCGACAATAGAGGTGCGGAACATGGCCCACTCCGACTCAATGTCCCCCGCCTCCCTCGGAACGTATTCAAAGCTCTCCCGGAAGTGGGAGTTAAAGCTCCGTCTTACGGGAGACTCTGCCAGACGTTCCCAGCAGACCCTCACAATACGTTGCTGCGTGTTGTTGAGTCATCAGCTCGTTCTGACAACAACCTCAGCGCGAATATTCATTCAACCTTTATTTAGTCATCTCAAACAACCTCAGCGCGAATATATCTCATTAAAATTTAACTACAGAAACGACTAAAAAAATGTGTTAGCTGAATATATACTAGTGTTTCTGAGTTTACTGTTTTTGAAGAACTGATTACAAATCAGATTATTTTACACGTGCGTAGCAAGGATTTTCTGAGGGGCGATCTGTTAAAACCCAGAGTGGACCTATGAAAAGCAAGTTGTCCAGTAGCTCAATTGGTTAAGCATCCCGCGGTTGGCGCAGAGAGCTTTTTCTCGAAGCTGGTTCGAATCTCACTCGGTACGGTTAAAACTTATTTTACGTTTGTCTTTTATTGGATAAAAAAAAAGGAGTTTCACAAACTCCTTCTTTTTAATCTCAGTCCTCATTTTTTTATCCAATAAAAGACAAACGTAAAATAAGTTTTAACCGTACCGAGTGAGATTCGAACCAGCTTCGAGAAAAGTATCTCTGCGCCAACTGCAGGAGTGAGCTACTGGGCAACTTGCCTTTCATAGGTCCACTCTGTCTTTGAAACGATTGCCCCTCAGAAAATCCTTGCTACGCACGTGTAAAATAAGCTGATTTGTAATCAGTTCTTAACAAACAGTAAACTCAGAAACACTAATATATATACATGTATTCAGCTAACTAATATATTTTAGCTGCATCCCTTCTCTTTCCACACACACACCAAGCGCGCACACAAGAACTTCCCACCCACTTCAAGAGAACGCCCCACCCACTTCAAGGCCGGCAAACCTGAAGGCTACACCGTCCCATTTCAGCAGTTTCGCTCAGCCCACCCGGCCTTGTGAGTGCGTGGCCTACTCGGCCCAGCTAGGCTGGGTCCTCATGAGGACCCAGCCCATGAATTGAGACACAGCCACTAGCTCAGGCTCCTTCCCCACCAGAGAGGTGACGTTCCACGTCCCAATAGCCAACTTCTGTAGCCGAGGATCAGACCGCCAAGGTCCCCGCCCTCGGCCACCACCCATCCCACATTGCACCCGACCCCTTTGGCCCCTCCCACAGGTGGTGAGCCCATGGGAAGGGGGACCCACGTCTCCTCTTCTGGCTGTGCCCCCATGGGTAAGCCCGGCCACCAGGCGCTCGCCAGCGTGCCCCACCTCCGGGCCTGGCTCCAGAGTGGGGCCCCGGTGACCCACGTCCGGGCGAGGGAACATTGACTCCATTTATTTTGTTCATCATAAGGGGTCTTTGGGCTGCACTTTGTCTGGTCCCTCACCTAGGACCTGTCTGCCTTGGGTGACCCTACTAGGGGCATGAAGCCCCTGACAGCATATCTCCTAGGATCATTGGGACACTCAAAACCCCTCCACCACAGTAAGGTGGCAGCCCAGGGAGGATATTGTGGATCCGACTTGTGGAAAACAAACAAGCAAAAACAAACAAACAAACAAAACAAAAAAACACGAGAGCTGCAAAAAAATAGAAAATAAATAAAAAGAAGTCTCGTACAACTTTGTTCTCATAATATTAAGACTTTATTCTTGTAATTTTATAGCTTACTTTTTTTTTTTTCCTTAGCGTGGCCCTAAAGTGCCGTCATCCGAAGCTGAAAATAAACTAATTAGAAAGCTAAGTTATCTAAGATTAACAAACTGGTGAACTCTGTAAAGTGAAACATGTCACGGCAACAAAAAATATATATATATATATAAAAGTGAAGTGACAAAGAAAATAGAAGTTAAACGGAGTGATTACAGATATTAATATTTGTCAGATAAGAGATTCGGGTGCTGCTTTTACATATTTTTTCAATATATCTGATTAAGATTATCAAAAGTAAAATGGTAAACACTTGGACAGTTCTATAATGACACGATCCGTCAGGTAGAGCAGAGCAGCGGAGGCCTTTAAGTAACTTGTTCAGTCCAGTTCCAACAACTTGGAAACAAAAGAACAAATCAGAGCAGCCATGTTCAGTTGTGCTAACATTAAATTTTACATGCAGCCCTCTAAAAACAAACGTGGACTCAGACGTCACTTACTTCCCACTGAGAACAGCTACTCCCACTGTACTTCTGGGCGTAGCCATGCTGGCAACAAAGCTCCACTGGCGAGCTTGGGGGTCCCACCTAGAAGACAGGGTGGGGGAAAGTACTCGGGTTGAGTTATGGATTTAAAAATCAAAACATGTTTCAGCTCTGAGATATAAAATATTAAAATACTGTACTGGTTTTATTACATGTATCAACACTTCATGAGTTAGTGTCCTTAGGGGAAAATCAAACACCTTATTTAACTGCTTAAAATGCTATTTTGTAATTTTTGTTTCCACAATAAACTAGTCAATGTTCAGATCCAGTAGATGAAAATGAGACCTTGTTTTCAGTCAAAGCTACATGCGTCGCTCATTTTTTATTTTATCATTATTTTACTTCTACTTTTGTACAGTGCCAGTTTCTGTTTTGTGTTTTGCTTGTACTGACCCGGATACACCTGAGCTGTGGGGGCACAGTGCACTAGCTAAAGACATCCTGCTTTGGGGGAAACCAACGAGAGCCAGCGGCTCTGGAGTGGCGGACTCTGGAGCCTGCTTGCATGTGGAGCAGCTTTTTAGTAATGAATGTTTACTTGTGCAACATGCACGTGTGTTTTTGCTCTTTACATCCAAACTAAAACAATTTTGTTGGATGAGAAGTGGGACCAAGATAAGGTTCTGCCTTTATGGTGAGTTGAAGACACCTGTTGGAGTCAACGTCTCTCAAATGTACACGCAGAGCACCACCTAGTGAGTTAATATAAACATCTAAAGCATAGGGATAGAGGTAAAAAAAAAAAAAAACATTCCCGAGGAATGCATTACTGATGATACAGATGAGATTAAAAGTTGTATTTATAATGCATTTAAATGTTGTCGGTTTTTCCCCTAAGGAACACGATGGAAGATGAGTTACTGTGAGGTGAACATTTGGAAAACTGGAAAAATAAATTGTGTTAGACTACACCAAGGTAAATATATAAAAAACACAAAAATAGATGTGTGGCTGACCCCCGCAAAAACAACAACAACAACAACAACAACAACAACAACAACAACAACAACAACAACAAAATTAGAACCCAAAATATACTGTACATGTGTGATTTAGGTGAATAAAATAACAGAAATAAACAGTGAGACACATCCTCCCACCTTTCCACTGTACTGAGGTAGCTCCAGCCATCATGCCCCCCCACTGCGTACATGGGCCCTTCTAGCACAGCCACACCTGCAATGACAACCAGGTGCTCAGGATTAAATCGTGGCCACTCCTCAAAACAATCCACACAGACGAGCTCTTCAGTCTCACACCTTTATGACAACCGTTGAGTTTCTATTGTGAGCTCGCAACCAAATCTGAGGCGTGAGGCGTGCAGAGTTAGCAGCGTGCTGACACTCTCATACAGCCTGGATTTATCTGTCTGAACATCTGTGCAGCCAGATGTGTGGTGCGCATTACCCACCTTCCACACACATGCATTTACAAGCATGTAGAAGCCAAACAGCACGCCTTATAAAACTGTCCCAACCGGAACCGAGCTTTTATTAGCTTGTAATGCGAGTTTATTACCCAAATCGTCATGAAACAGGTGCTAACCTAAACCGTGCCTGTGTGTGGACATGGGAGGCATGACGCTCCAGGACTTGCTGTGTGGATTGTAGCATTCCACAGTGTTGAGGGTCTTGAGTCCATCTCTGCCTCCGACCACATAAAGACGACCATCGAGGACAGCTACACCAAACTGCAGTCTCCGTCCGCTCATGGTGGCCACCTGCCTCCACGTGTCCCGGCGCAGACAGTACTGTTCAATGCTCGTGGCACCTGAAGAAAAAGAAAAAACACGTAGACACAAAAGATAAGCAAATATTTGCTCACTTGAAAACATTCCAATACAAAATATCTGTTTTGTCCAGAATGTCTATGTTTTTATCGTTTAAAAGAGAGAACACCAAACCAGACTGATGCGGTGAAACCAGAAGAAAACTTCTTTTTTTTCTTCTTCTTTCGGCTTCTCCCTTCGTTAGGGGTCACCACAGCGAACTAGTCGCACGAAGACTTGACAAATGTTTTTACGCCGGATGCCCTTCCTGACGCAACCAATGGGAATGAAACCAGATGAAAACTATTTAATACTTTAAACAGGCTGCAGAATTTAACGTGTGACAGCCAAATACTGTACACACATACCAACCCTGATCTGTTAGCTCTGGTTATGACCATCTGCCAGCAGGAGAACAGTCTGTTCCATAATCCAGGGGAAATGAGCTACTTATTTTTTTCTCTAACAACATATTGGATACATTCTTTCTATTTATGGATGATTCAGTTCATCCATCCATCCATTTTACCCGTTTCTTCCTTTTCGTGTCGTGGGGGTCACTGGTGCCCATATCCAGCTATCACTGTGCGAGAGGCGGGGGACACCCTGGACAGGTCTCCAGCCATCACAAGGACACATGGAGACAAGAAACAACCATTCACTCTCTCACTCACACCTAGAGACAATTTAGTTACCAATCAGTCTAACATGCATGTGTTTGGTCTGTAGGAGGAAACCGGAGTACCTGAAGAAAACCCAAGCATGCTCTGAGAGAACATGCAAACTCCTCACAGAAAGGCCCCTGGCCAGGATTTTAACCAGGGTAACCTGCATGCTGAGAGGCAGCAGCTCTACCAGTTGCACCACCATGCCGCCATGATTCAGTTCAGTCTTCTACAATTTATTTTAGGGGTTGTGATGTTTGGGACAGACTGAATACACGGAGGGCCCAGTTCACTAATAAAAGGACTGCATCCATTGATAGTATCAAATTCTTTCACAAGGCAAATAAAACGGCATCAAGCCGCAAGTTTAAACTGTATGGCACATAAATATGATCAAAGCTCTCGGTTTATCCGTCAGTCTACTCTCATCTCTGGTCGTGAAATTTGGGTAGTGATCAAAAGAACGAGATTTCCGATACAGATGGCCAAAATGAGTTTTAAAATTAAATGGTTTTTTTTCTTCTCACTAATATCTATAATAACGAGTAGATTTCTATTTAAATACTTTCATTAAAACCTCATTTAATGTAAGTATTTAGGAAACTACATCCGCACAGAGACATTATTTTTGTGGCAGCGCAGTTTGAGGTGCACATCTCCCTTTGCGGGGGCTTTGAAAATGAAATCTTTGGTTTTCTCCTGTTTTACAAAAGCAGTGTAATCCCGTAGTGAATCACACCCAGAGAATCCTAGTTTTAACGATGCGAGGAAGAATCGTTCTACCTTTTGTGGCATCCATACCCCCAACGGCAAACATGGCTCCTACAGTGGCCTTGCGGGGCCGGGTGCGAGGACTCTGAAGCAGAGGCCGCCGCTGGGGCAAAAGATGATACTTCATCCCCTCCATCAGGAGCCGCTGACACTCCACACTGTCACAGAGGAGAGGGTTGGACTCCAGGTCTGCCAAGAACTAAACACACACAAAAACAAAGCACAAATCAACATGCGGGGTCACGTGACGGTCAGTGCTGAAACCAGTGAAAGGTGCATGAGATGGACGTGAGCATGTGTCGTTACCATGTTGTCACTGATAGAAACAGGTCGAGAGTCTAAAGTAAGCTGCTCTCTCATCGATCGAGAGATTAGATCACAGACATACAGATCATCTGACACACTGGAGCACTAATCTGTCCTCAACAACTCACCAGCCCTGTAGTCAATACCCTCATTACACACACATATAAAGAAGCACAAACATCCAGCTTCTTCTAACCACCAGCCTGTTCCCTAAAAACATGCATCCAGAGGAATCGGCTGCCTGGGAGAGACGAGTTCTCCCTGAAGGCAGGAAATACTTGATTTACATTTAGATAGCTGCGTGTTTGTGTGTGCCAAGAAATGGCAGGCAGTAAAGGAGTTTCTTGAAATTTAGGCAATTTCACATCTTCATTTTTGTGTGTGTAACTCTATTTGCTGGATCAAGCTACATTTGGAGATTTCTAAAAAAATAAATAAAAAAGAGAGCAAACAAAAAGGAAAATATATGTTAAAGAGTGCTTTCCTCCATAATTTCACAGTTAAAATAGAAGCTTTGGGCCAAATCACTACACTTGGTCACTGAGTATTAAATTTAATTTCACAGCCAGCAGTGTATCGAGCACAAAACAAGCATGGTAAATGGATAAGCAGCTTACACGCCGGCCGGGGTCAAATCGTATTTCTACTGGCTACAATCACAGACAGACAAATTAAAGTGAAACCAATTCCCGCATTTATTTGAGTGTGAGCAGCTGCCAAAGGAGGACAGATACAGAAAAGTGTGTTTGTCCTTCTGGTAATGTTTTCATCATGCTGTGAAGGATTGAATGTGGAGGACAAGATAAGACTGAATCCAGCACACACCCCACCTCCTCCTCCTCCTCTTCCTCTCGGTCGTCTCCTTACCTCGCAATGTGCAGAAGGAAAGCTCTGTTATTCTTCGCCTCAGCTCACACATGAGGAGACAGCCATGCACTCTCAACAAACACACAAACTCTAACACACACATCCCCCAGCTATGTACATTTTTCATGCTTTAGGTCTCTCAGCTTTTTATAGCCAGACACGTTCCAAACAAAACACCCACAAACTAAGACAATAAATCATTGTTATTTATGTCACACAACATGGCTGATCAGGTAAAATGTTATGATCATCCTGCTAAAAAGACTTAAACCATTCAAATCTGTGTAAATAAACACAAGTATAACTGACAGTAATGCTAAAATTTATAAAACAGGGTACATGGGAACCACTCTAAAAAGGTTTGAACTAAGTTATTTTTAATGATGATGTTACCAACCTCAAAACCATCACTGTTCGGGCTAATCAGAAGCCATGGCTAACAGCTGAGGTTTACAGACTCCTGAGAGCCAGGAATGCTGCCTTCAAAGCGAGAGATCAGGTGGGCCTGAGGGCAGCCAGAAAGAACCTGGATCTGGGCATCAGTAAGGCCAAGGAGCAGTATTCCAGGAAAATAGCTCACCGTTTCAAGGACAGCAAGGATACACGCAGTCTGTGGCAGGGAATACAGACCATCACAAACTACAACCCCCCCCAGACCTGTGACAGCTCAACCTCTACGCTGAATGAACTGAATGAGTTCTTTGCTCGGTTTGAGGCAAGTAACAGCACACCTGCACATAAACTCCCCCCCTCTCCTGATGGCCAGGTGCTGGCGCTGTCCTCAGACAGCGTAAGGCGATCATTCATCAAGATTAACGCCCGGAAGGCCTCTGGTCCTGACAACATACCTGGTCGTGTGCTGAAGGACTGTGCAGGGGAACTCGCAGCGGTCTTCACGGACATCTTTAACATCTCACTGAGCCAGGCCATCGTCCCCACCTGTTTCAAAGCCACCACCATCATCCCTGTCCCAAAGAAGGCAACGCCCGCATGCCTCAATGACTATCGCCCAGTAGCACTCACCCCCATCCTGATGAAGTGCTTTGAACGGCTAGTCATGAAAAGCATCACATCTGTCCTCCCTGCCTCCCTGGATCCCTTCCAATTTGCATACCGACCTAATCGCTCAACCGACGATGCCATCTCCTCTGCCCTCCACACAGCTCTCACACATCTGGACACGAAGGACTCTTATGTTAGAATGCTGTTCATCGACTTCAGCTCGGCATTCAACACCATCATCCCCCAACAGCTCATCCATAAACTGGACAGTCTGGGGCTGAACACCTCAATGTGTAACTGGCTGCTAGACTTCCTGACCGGGAGACCACAGACAGTACGGATCGGGAGTAACACATCTAGCACCATCACATTGAACACAGGGGCCCCACAAGGATGTGTGCTGAGCCCCCTTCTATTCACCCTGCTAACACACGACTGCACACCATCGTACAGCTCCAACCACTTCATCAAGTTTGCGGACGACACAACAGTGGTAGGTCTCATCAGCAACAACGATGAGACGGACTACAGGAACGAGGTGAGCCGCTTGGCCTTGTGGTGCGGACACAACAATCTCACTCTCAACGTGGAGAAGACAAAGGAGATTGTCGTGGACTTCAGGAAGAGGGATGCACAACATGCCCCTCTGACCATCAACAGCACCGCAGTGGAGAGAGTGGACAGCACCAAGTTCCTGGGAGTGCACGTCTCGAAGGACCTGTCCTGGAGCAGGAACACTGCAGCACTGGCCAAGAAGGCTCACCAGCGCCTCTACTTTCTCCGCAAGCTGAAAAGGGCTGGAGCTTCAACCCCCATCATGTGCACCTTCTACAGGGGTGCCATAGAAAGTGTCCTGACCAGCTGCATCACGGTGTGGTTTGGTGCATGTACTGCATCATGCCGCAAGAGCCTCCAGCGCATCGTGAGAGCAGCTGAGAAGATCGTCGGCACCTCCTTGCCCTCACTGCAGGACTTACACAGCAAACGCCTCACTCGGAAAGCCCACTGCATGGCAGGTGATCCCACACACCCACTACACAGCCGCTTTAGACTGCTGCCATCAGGGAGGAGACTGAGGAGTCTCCAGGCTCGAACCAGCAGACTGAGAGACAGCTCTGTTCATCAGGCAGTCAGAATGCTAAACACTCTGCCTGCTCTGCCTCCCCTCCCATTTGAACTGCCTTAACACAAAAAACTTTCTCACACATTACCACTCAACACAAAGTTTTTAACACTGGACCCTGTGTCATCAAACGGGTTATTCACTAAACTCTCGGTCATGTACTCATTCAGTTTGCACTACTTCTCATATTTGCACTAATGTTTGTATTACATTACTGCCTATAGTCATACTACTGTTTACATTCACTGTTTACATTTATTAATACGGTTTACATTTATTACTACTGCTTTACATTTATTACTACTGTTTACATTTACACTACTTTTATCTACACTACTGCAGATACATATACAGCATTCTCTGACTAGCCTTATCTAAGGATGCCAAATGTGCCTTATGTGCCTCACTGCATATGCCACTTTGCCTCTATACCAACATCAACTACCTCATACATATACTGTGTACATTAACTTATATGCTGCTGTGCCACTCTTTGCAAATGTCAATGCTAGAACCTTCCATCCATCCATCCATCCATTTTCTTCCGCTTATCCGGGGTCGGGTCGCGGGGGTAGCAGCCTAAGTAGGGAGGCCCAGACTTCCCTCTCCCCAGCCACTTGGAGCAGCTCCTCTGGGGGAATCCCAAGGCGTTCCCAGGCCAGCCGAGAAACATAGTCCCTCCAGCGTATCCTGGGTCTTCCTCTGGGTCTCCTCCCGGTGGGACATGCCCGGAACACCTCACCAGGGAGGCGTCCAGGAGGCATCCTAACCAGATGCCCGAGCCACCTCAACTGGCTCCTCTCGATGTGGAGAAGCAGCGGCTCTACTCCGAGTCCCTCCCGGATGACTGAGCTTCTCACCCTATCTCTAAGGGAGAGTCCAGCCACCCTGCGGAGAAAACTCATTTCAGCCGCTTGTATCCGAGATCTTGTTCTTTCGGTCATAACCCAAAGCTCATGACCATAGATGAGGGTGGGAACGTAGATCGATCGGTAAATTGAGAGCTTTGCCTTTTGACTCAGCTCTCTCTTCACCACGACAGACCGGTACAGCGCCCGCTTCACTGCGGACGCTGCACCTATCCGCCTATCGATCTCACGCTCCAGTTTTCCCTCATTCGTGAACAAGATCCCGAGATACTTAAACTCCTCCACTTGGGTAAGGACCTCCTCCCCGACCCGGAGAGGGCACGCTACCCTTTTCCGGCTCAAGACCATGGCCTCGGATTTGGAGGAACTGATCCTCATCCCGGCCGCATCACATTCAGCTGCAAACCGCTCCAGCGAAAGCTGTAGATCACGAGCTGATGAAGCCAATAGGACCACATCATCTGCAAAAAACAGAGAAGCGATTCTAAGGCCACCAAAACGGATCCTCTCAACACCTTGGCTGCGCCTAGAAATTCTGTCCATAAAAGTTATAAACAGAATCGGTGACAAAGGGCAACCTTGGCGGAGTCCAACTCTCACCGGAAACGAGCCTGACTTACTGCCGGCAATGCGGACCAAGCTCTGACACCGGTCGTACAGGGACCTAACAGCCCATATCAATGGGCCTGGTACCCCATACTCCCGGAGTACCCGCCACAGAACCCCCCGAGGGACGCGGTCGAATGCCTTTTCCAAGTCTACAAAGCACATGTAAACTGGTTGGGCAAACTCCCACGCACCCTCCAGGACCCTGTTGAGGGTGTAGAGCTGGTCTAGTGTTCCACGACCAGGACGAAAACCACACTGCTCCTCCTGAATCCGAGGTTCGACTATCCGACGGACCCTCCTCTGCTAGAACCTTCAGTTTATTTTATAGATATACTTTTTATACTTTTTATACTACTATGCAAAAACTCAGGACAGTATTACACTTTTATTATTTCATTTTATGCTTATGTTCATTGGGTGTTTGGTGTTTTAGGGGTGTTTGGTGTTTCAGTGTTGGTGTAAATTTTCATACTTTTATACTATTATGAAAAAACTCAGGACAGTGTTACACTTTTACTATTTTATGCTTATGTTTATTAAATGTTTTAGTGTTTAGTGTTTAGATGGTTACTGTTGCACCGAGGGACTGAGAGAAACGCAATTTCGGTCCTGTGTATGTCCTGTACATATTGCAGTTCTGACAATAAAGTTGACTTTGACTTTGATATATCCGCCCACGGTAGTTTCTTCTGCTGTTTTTTTTTACTGATCAATCAATAAACCCGAACACTAACAGCAACAGATCATGTTTGGAAGATGGCTTCTGCTACATGTGAAATTTAATGACATACAGATTGTCAGAATTACAATGTTACAATTTCACTTATTCATGAGGGGAGACTGATACGGAGCTCAGATTTGTTGAGGTTCAGAAACACAGATCTCATTTGTGTGGGCATTTCACTGGATGTTTCAAACTGGGAACTTTTGAATTTTATTTTATTTATTTATTTAGTTTTTGGTTTGATGCACAGAGACGCTGATCTTTTTGTACATGCAAATATTTTGAAAAGGAAACAACATCAGCAACTTTCACTCTCAAGCACCATTTTGGTGTCATTAAGTTGAGAATAATAAATGTACAATTAAGTTTATAACACATGTAGTTTTTAAGAACATTAAATATATTTTTGGCTGGCACAAACAAAGTCAAATAAAATGTTTTATTCTTCAACATGTTATTGCAAACCATGATGGGAGGCCTTCAACTGATGTGTCTGCATCTTTGTCTAACTATTAGAAAAATATTTCGCAAACCATGGGACAGAAAGGGGGCATAATCATTGGATGTACTTCTGCAGCTGATTAACATCTGGAACAGGAGTCAGGTTTTTGGTTTCAAAATTCAGCCAGACAACAAGAGTGTAAAAACATATGCATTGTTTTGCGGCTGCTGGTGGGAGTCAGAATCCAGTTGTGGGAACTTGTCTTCACAGGCATGTGGGGTGAGTGTCACCTGTCGGAGCTTGGAGTGATAACATCACAGAGTTTTTTGACTTTATCATAGAATGTCCTAAGACAAAATGTGATAGATTCTTTTTTGAATACCAATGATTATCCTATTAACCTTCCTTTTTTTCCCCATATCTTATTGTTTGGCGGCGCGGATAATTTCTGCTGCGGCTTTCGCGCGTACGTCCCCTCTTAAGGATGGTGCGAACGCCAGTTGCAATGTTTTGTACCCCGGTACAATCGACGATGCCAATAAAGACATATTCTATTCTATTCTATCACCACAGCTGGAGGGAGATCTGCTGAAGAGGGAGGCTTTAATGCTGTGGACACTGGGGCAATGCAGGGTCATGGTCCGAAGGGCGAAGCAGGGGTCAAGCACAGGGAGCCAGAGGTCCAAGAATAAGTCCAGTGGTCTGTCCATAGTCCAAAATCTGTAAGGCAGAAAAGGTAGTCGTGACCAGAGTCAGATGGACAGAAGAGAACAAGGAGCAGGCAAAACAGTAAATCCACAAGACGAGGCGTGAGGTCGAAATCCGAAGAACAAGGCGTGAACACGAACAAGATGGCTGGATATCTAACACCATGAAGGGTTTGATAATCTGGCTAAGTAGAGTGGTGAGGGTGTCCTGAAATCAGGACCAGAACAGCTGCGGTGAATGAGCTCTGATGAGCTGCGGTGAAGAGTGGGTGTGGCAGATTGACAAGCACAGAACCACGACAATCCCAATTCAACATGGCTGCCACAGCTAGTCATCCTTTAGCTTGATCTACACATGCTGAGCTAAAATTTGGTGTGGTAGCTAATCAATCACTCCATTAACTATTGAATCGGAATTTGTGAAACAGGTTCAGTCAGCTCAAAGTAAGCTCAGACTTCCATCTGTCCATCCATTCATCCATCCATCATTTTTTACCCGCTTCTTCCTTTCTGGGTCACGGGGGGTCACTGGTGCCCATACATTGTGCGATACAGGTACACCCTGGTCTCCAGTCCATCACAGCTCAGACCTCCATGTTTCTTTTAATAAAAGCCACGTTGTCTCATTATTTAAGATCCATGTTCCGTCGGAGTTCTCGTTCGCCTGGTTGGGTGTCGTGTCTGTCAGCTGAATGAGGAGGATATTAAAGCGTGGCGCTCTGTCGTCGAGGAACTGAAAGGTAATCTGTTTCCCCACGCATCCGCCATGATCAAAGGAATCACACTCCCATATCGAACCACACTCAGCAACCCACACAGAGGAGACAGCTCCAATGACACACACAAATACACCCTGATGTGTGTGTTTGTGTACATAGAGGCCTGCAAACACACTGAGCGTGTGCAGTCAACGCAAATCTCCCTCCCGCCTAATGTTGTGTGCGTTCTATAAACGCACACAACCCTACGGTTGTGACAACCCTACAACGCACACTAACCTTAAGAGGCTAGTCTCCTGCTGTGAGGGAACAGACACACCAACACTGTGATGAACACACACTCTTGCAGGAGTCCAACTAGGAAAAGAACATTTTTTTGTAAGTAAGCCATGAGAATTCTGGGAGCTGAAAATTTTCACTGAGAGGCGAATGAGGATTATAGTAGAACAAGCAGAACAGATGCTAACAATCATAAAAATGGCTGCTAAAAGCTAAAATCTGCAAGTGTTAGCCAAAATCTAAAACCAACAGAATCAGAATAAGCTTTATTATCTTTGTACTGGGATACAGTGAGTTTATGTTCGTACAGTCGTCTGAAAGATGGGCGGAGTGCACATAGCTGCTGCTATAATAGCGCGGCCCCTTATTCTTTATCAGAATACTTTTAGATAGAAAAAGGTAAGAGCCACGAGGATAGATAGTGGTATTACAAAAACGATTTCTTCAGATCTTGTCCTATCAGGACACGATTTGAGACATAAAAAAAACCTCTGCAAGCAAGCACATTCATAAACATGATTACATATGCATTTGACGTCAAGGCAGTGAGATTTGTCCATGAGCACTTTTAGATAGGCCACATTTCTGATGATGTTATTTCAGTCAGCAGTTCTGATAAGCCTGCACACAAGTTCTCGGAGGGGGGGTTGCAATAGCCTGAGTTTTTTTCCCTATTACCGGTACCCATGTCCCAGGAGAATTTTGATAGTCGGCTCGTACCCGAGGCCAAACGGGGGAGTCAGATCCAGATAAGCCACAGTTGATTTTCATCAGGCAGATTGTTTTTGTTTTCTTGTCAGCCTTGAGTCCTCAAGTCTTCAATAGCTCAAAACTAGAATGAGCAAAATAGAAGCTAAAATCCAAAATTTGTCAAACTGTAACTATAAAAGCTAAGTCTAGCAAGATAGTAGCTAAATATTCAAATTTGCAGTAAAAACTGATACTAAAAACTATATGCAACAAGACAGTAGCTAAAATCAGCTAAACATTAGCTAAAAAGGCTAATTGGCAAACCAGTAGCTGAAAGCAGAAACTAGCAAAAATGGTAGCTAAAATCTAAAACCAGCACAGCTAAAAGTTTAACTGAACAGAACAGTAGCTAAAAGCTATGGCAAGTACAACTGGCTAAAAAATTCCAATCAGGAAAACTGTCACTGTAAACTAAAATTAGTTAAAATAACCCTGATGCATGCTCAAGTAAAAATATTAATATCGTACTTCTACTTTTACTAGAGTACATTTCTGTCTGTTTATTTGTACTTTTACTTAAGTACAGTGTTTGAGTACTTTCTCAAATGTAAAAATATCTAAAATAACAACAAAAATTGTGAAATTATCAAAACGGTAGCTAAAATCTAAATGTTGAGTTAATGTAGCTTACATATTAAACTAGAAAGAAAGTAGCTAAAAGGTTAACGTATCTCAAAAAGGTTCAAATAGAGCCAATAAACCAAATTTTAAAAAGAACTAACAAAGTCCATGCGCAATAATCCAGGTATACAATCCTACATTTTTCAGTCAGGTCATCTGGACAGTTTCTTTTTTTAATTTTTATTTTTATTTTTTGTGCTGAAACGTTTCACCTTCCATCCAGAAGGCTTCATCAGTCAAGGAAACACACAACACAAAACTGATTCTTCCTTTAAAAAAAAAAAAGAGCAGTTTTTTATAGGCATTAATGAGACGTTGATGTACAAAGTAAAATAATTTAATTTAAAGAGAAATAATTCATAAAGTTTAAAAGATTAAAGTCACAGCACACTATCTGGTGCAGCTGAATGGTTGATTTTACAGAGGATTAAAATCAAACAGTGGCAAAACGTGAAATTTCAAACATGAACAGAAAGTTTCGATGATTTAAAATTCGGACAACAAACTCCCACTGAATTCACAGCTGTGCCAAGTTTTATAAAAACACAAGCAACTTTTCCTCATTTTTTTTCAGATTGACCGTATTTTCCGGACTACTGTACACTTAAAATCCTTTAACTTTCTCTAAAATCAACAGTGAGCCTTATGTATTAGTTCCGGTTGTTCTTACTGAACTCAAACCTATTTTATGTGTTACAAATGAACAATGTTGAGAGTTATTGTGAACGAGTTCAATAAAGTTTCACTTATCTGTTTTGTTTGCGCCTTATAAACAGACCCGTTCATTGATATTGCACATTGTAATCCGGTACATGAATATTTGTGGCTCTGACATCACTTTTAATTGATGTAACTTGAACTTAGCAAAAGACGAGCCTCCTGCTGTGGCCTTGTTTCTGTTATCTAAAAATATTTTCCTTATCTTTGTGCACAAAGATACATTTTATCCAGCAGAGAGTCATTGGAATGATCTGAAGGCAACAGCTGCTTTAGAAAATAAAAAAGACTTTTAAAAATAGTCGTACGTTTCTCTTTCTCATGGCCTGATTTTTGTTCTCTGGTGGCAACTTCAAGCTGTTTTGTCTTTCTTTAGCTGAAGATCACAGTCCGACTGTGATCTTCAGCTAAAGAAAGACAAAAGTCACAGCTGATCATAGATGTGCTCCAGCAATATTTCCTTCGCTGTGGTTGACTTCCACCCCCATCGCTCTGAAGGGAATCCATCTCCTTTCAAGCTAGTCATCCTCCTGAGCTGCTGAAAACTCCCCTCGTGGCTCAGATCCTGAAACAATCTGCAACATCTAGAACCATCTTCCTCTCAGATCCTTCCCATATTTACCACAAACCCTCTTTTAAAGCCAAACCCTCACAGAGCAGCTGCACACATCTGTCCATCATCTGCAGTCTCCATCACCTGCCACAGCTTCCCCCCGTCCTTGCGGCAGGCTGCGTATCCAACCCCCCTTTCTCTCTGAAGGTGAAATAACTTCACTTGAATCACATCAGAAGAGCCTTTCTCTTTTTTCCATTAGACTCAAACCCTGTCTGCTCAAACGCATCACTGCTGACTTCAATTTCTGCCTTTTTTAAATTTCTAAACAATCTGGAAAGAGGGAACTAAAGAAACCTGCTTTTAAAAAAAAAAGATGCATTTATTAAATTAAAAAAGAAAAACTATTACAGGGATGGGAGGCGCCACTTTTCATGGTCTTCATGAAACGATGGGAGACTTTTAATGTGACGTAGAACAACAGAATAACCGTTTGCTGCACCCTAATGCCAAAACAAGAGCTTAAAAGATACTCCAGATGTTGCTGCCCATTGTTTTAAAAGTAGGCTGTAATGTTTGTGTCTGTATGTGTTAGTAAAATAGTGTATGAACCATTGGATGGATTTCAATGAAACTTGGCTCATTAACTCTTGGAGTCCACCTAATTCAGACAACTGACCTTTAAAAAAATCAATCAGTTAGCTCTAATTCAGGCGACGTTACAAATTTTGGCCTGAAATCTTGCTGTAGATTTTTTAGTAGCTGAGAGACTGAATGGATTTTAAAGATATCCACAACTTATTAACATTTGGAGTAAAGGCCAATCAAGATGGCTGCCACAGCTTACTGACATTAGCCAATATAAAAATGGCTGCTACTCAGTCAGTTGAATAAATATTTGTCACAAGTACAGAATATCCATATCAGAAATAGATTTAAATTTGAATGTGATAACTGTTATATATATGTAACAAACCTGAAACAACAGAACATTTATTTTATTTCTGTCATTCTGTGAACACATTATGGAAATCCCTTCACGATCTCCTGACCATCAAGTCCATGAACATAGACTCCTTCTCTGTTCAGAATATCTTATATGGATATGTATCTGAGAATAAAAAAGATGAATACTTTGTTAATAACATTATCATAATATTAAAATTCTATATACATAAATTCAGATATGGCAAGTCTAAACCATTATGGTCTGTATTCAAACAAGAACTCCAGTTGTTAAAACTTTCATTAAACTGTGCTAAAAAACCACAAGCAAAAAAGCTCTCTGATCACCTCGCTCAGATAATATAGCCCTCTGACAAATTATTTTAGTAATTATGTAGAATGTTACATACACAGTTATGTGGTTGTTTAATTTACTTGGACTGTATTATTTGCAATCTTTCAAATAAGACTACTACCCAAATTTAAGTTTATGATGGTTGATATGTTAATTTGTTTAAGAATATGTTTACCTTAGGAGGTATGTTCGTAGATATTTGTACATGTTTATTTGCATCATTGTAATTTGAGATTGTCATTTGTTCTATTTGTGTTCCTTTTGTTCTGTATGTTCTAAAATGTTCAATAAAAAAAAAATAATAATAATACAGTAATAATAAAGTACAGAATACCCAGAGCAAAAGGAGTGGTCAAGAACAACTCAGAAACAGTGGTGTGAATTCAGTGGATATAGGAAGTATCAACCTGGAGAGCAAGGAGATGGGTCAGGTCCAAGGCTGAAAGTTTGTACCTCACTTATTTTTCATCTTATGGTCATAACATGCAAGGACGGACAGACTCATTTACAAGAGAGATCTGATTTAAACAAAGAACACAGATGAGGTACAGACAACAATTTAAAACAAAAATCATATAAAAAGCATATAAAATGAAAAGTGAATAGAAGAAATGTGAAAACGAAACAAAAAACAGTTACTAAAATGCTCAAAACAGCATTTTTATTCATGCAAACTTAATTAAGGCAATAAACTGGTTATTAAAATAGCTGTGAAATCATATTTAACCTGTCAGTCCATCGCCTGATGTATAATTTAAGCTCAATAATCTATTTTCAGATCTATTCTTGTTCACTCCGTAGGACTGGACTGTGTATAATGAGTGTTATTACACATGACATGAATCAAATGTCTTAGTTTTTACAGATCATGGTCAGTGCCCACGTTTGTATTTATTTGTTTATTTTTTAATAAACATAAGAACAGGTAATTAAAAGGTATTGTTTGTGCGTTACACCATCAGTAGAACAACAAGGGCCCATCAGGTTGAGAACGAGCCTTCTCTGTTTCTTTGCCGTCGTATTAATCAGCCCCCTCCTCCTGCTCCCAGCACAGTAAGTCACAGGAAGGGAGTGCTATTTAATCAAAAAATGAAGAAAAAAAAAAGTGTCACATTAATTCAGACAAATCCGAGCAATCCAGTTTTCTAATAAAGCTGTCATATTTGCATCCGGTGACTTACGCTCACTATCGTTTTAGATTAATTCACGTCACAACTTTTGATTTATGAATGCATAATAACAGAGGGCAACGTCTGTGACTGTTAGCATGTGTGTGTGCATGACTGTGTGTGTGTGAG
>JBBPBX010000530.1:110775-121346 GCA_038048925.1 Garcialebias charrua
TGTGTGTGTGCATGACTGTGTGTGTGTGAGTAATTGTCTACAACATCTCAACTTTTAATTTAACATATTGGCTGCGCGTAGAAGAGAGAAAATCAAATTTTGTGATAATTTAGGGTGTTGAGAGAAGGAAATCTCAGACTCCTATATGGAAGGCATCGTGAGTTCCCTGTTTTCGGAGCAGACTCTGATCTGGCCTTATCTCGTTGCCATTCAAAGGACCAAAAGACCATGCATAAGGATTTCTTCCCACTTGAGATTGTCGTTCCATATTCATTCTTTTGGAGTAAAATCCAAAGGTCATCGTCTGCTCTTTTCCAGTGTGCACACAGGAGGGAGCTTTCTTTCTTTCTTTATTTATTCTGCAGCTGTTGCCGAGCTCTCTTTTATTCTGTTGTAAATTTTTTCTTTTGTTTTGCAGTTTTGCAGACAGTAAAAATTCTAAGTCAATTGGTTTTGCATGACATAACGTTACATTTTGTTATTTTGTGGGCATTCACAGAAAACTGCATTGAAACGACACGTGTTTCTTCGTTGTTTGTTTTCCACCACATGTGGACCACCAAAGAAATAAAGGTTTCTTTCAGCATCCTGTCCATCAGTTTATTACAGTAACAGATTACTGTTTCTATTCTCAACTGAAAACCCCTAAATGAATGTGCTCTATTGTGTGTGAAGTGATGTATTAAATTAAGTAAAAATATGCAAAAGTGAACACTGAGAGGGAAAAAATGGGAATAAAAATGGCAAACTAGCAAAAATGCAAACAACCTACCGGTAACAGATGCAAAACATTAAAAACAGTACAGAAAGCAACAAAAACTGCCCTACTAGTAAAATGATCTAATCAGGACATACTGATTCTCAGATTTGACTAAAATTACATCAGAGAAAACCGAATGGCTTCAAATAATCATAAACTTTATTTTATACCAATTTGAACTTTTTTCAGTTGTTCTGCTGTAAATGTATTGCTGTGTTTGGGATCATTGTTCTGTTGCATCGTGACCAGTTTTGGCCAGACTTTAGCTGTTAGAGGCAGGTGGCCTCAGTCTGTAGAATACTTTGAGCTACAGAGAGGAGTTCATGGTCAACTCATTGACTGCAAGGTGCCCGGTTAACAGTTGGGTATGAGGTGTTTGTACTGATAAGCTGCGTTTGTCTTCAAACATGGTGCTGTGCATCAGCTCTACTTTGGTCTCCTCTGTTGAAGGAGCATGGTTCCAGAGGTCTTGTTGTTCATTCAGACAAAGGTTGTAAACCAAAGTCCTGCTGCCATGTTGTTTTCAGGACGCGGGCTTTCTCGCAACCCTTCCAAACAAGCCATATTGTTCAAAGTCAAGTCAAAGTCAACTTTATTGTCAAAACTGCAATATGTACAGGACATACACAGGATTGAAATTGCATTTCTCTCAGTCCCTCGGTGCAACAGTAACCATTTAAACACTAAAACACTAAAACATTTAATAAACATAAGCATAAAATGAAATAATAAAAGTGTAATACTACTGTCCTGAGTTTTTGCATAGTAGTTTTTGCATAGTAGTAGTATGAAAGGTTACACCAACACTAAAACACTAAACATATAAGCATAAAATGAAATAATAAAAAGTGTAATACTGTCCTGAGTTTTTTGCATAGTAGTATAAAAGTGTAAAAAGTATATCTATAAAATAAAATGAAAGTTCTGGCATTGACATTTGTAATAGAGTGACAAAGCAGCATATGAAGTTTATGTACACAGTATATGTATGAGGTAGTTGATATTGGTATAGAGGTAAAGTGGCATATGCAATAAGGCTAGTAAAAATAGTATATATATCAGCAGTAGTGTAGATATAAAAAGTAGTGTAAATGTAAACAGTAGTAATAAATGTAAACAGTAGTAATGAATGTAAACAGTAGTAATAAATGTAAACAGTAGTAATAAATGTAAACAGTAGTAATAAATGTAAACAGTGAATGTAAACAGTAGTATGACTATAGGCAGTAATGTAATACAAACATTAGTGCAAATATAAGAAGTAGTGCAAACTGAATGAGCACATGACCGTGAGTTTAGTGAATAACCCGTTTTGATGACACAGAGTCCAGTGTTAAAATCTTTGTGTTGTGTGGTAATGTGTGAAAGTTTTTTGTGTTAAGGCAGTACAAGTGGGAGGGAGGGCAGAGTAGGCAGAGAGTTAAGCATCCTGACTGCCTGATGAACAGAGCTGTCATTTAGTCTGCTGGTTCGAGCCTGGAGACTCCTCAGTCTCCTCCCTGATGGCAGCAGGCTGAAGCAGCTGTGTAGTGGGTGTGTGGGATCACCTGCCATGCAGAGGGCTTTCCGAGTGAGGCGGTTGCTGTGTAAGTCCTGTAGTGAGGGGAAGGAGGTGCCGACAATCTTCTCAGCTGCTCTCACGATGCGCTGGAGGCTCTTGCGGCAGGATGCAGTACATGCACCAAACCACACCGTGATGCAGCTGGTCAGGACACTTTCTATGGCACCCCTGTAGAAGGTGCACATGATGGGGGTTGGAGCTCCAGCCCTTTTCAGCTTGCGGAGAAAGTAGAGGCGCTGGTGAGCCTTCTTGGCCAGTGATGCAGTGTTCCTGCTCCAGGACAGGTCCTCTGAGACGTGCACTCCCAGGAACTTGGTGCTGTCCACTCTCTCCACTGTGGTGCTGTTGATGGTCAGAGGGGCATGTTGGGCATCCCTCTTCCTGAAGTCCACAACAATCTCCTTTGTCTTCTCCACGTTGAGAGTGAGATTGTTGTGTCCGCACCACAAGGCCAGGCGGCTCACCTCGTTCCTGTAGTCCGTCTCATCGTTGTTGCTGATGAGACCCACCACTGTTGTGTCGTCCGCAAACTTGATGAAGTGGTTGGAGCTGTATGATGGTGTGCAGTCGTGTGTTAGCAGGGTGAATAGAAGGGGGCTCAGCACACATCCTTGTGGGGCCCCTGTATTCAATGTGATGGTGCTGGATGTGTTATTCCCGACCCGTACTGCCTGTCGTCTCCTGGTCAGGAAGTCTAGCAGCCAGTTACACAGACTTCAGACTTATTCTAATTATCTGTCATGAACCTTAACTCTTAACCTGCTAACTGAGGTCTGTATGATCTGATATGGGGCTCTTGGGTTGTTTATGGTGGCTCTGAGCATTGCGCGGTCCAACCACTTCTGCTACTGCTTTATGTTGTTGAGTCGTAGAGGTAACAGGTTAGAAACCCAGACACCTCTCTCCCACAGCAACACTCTCCAGCTCCTCAAAGCATTCCAGCCCAGAGAAGATACACAATCCCTCCAACGAGTGCTGGGTCTGCTCCAGGGTCTATCCCAGTGAGACATGGCCAATAAACCTCTAAGGGAGGCGTACTAATCAGATGCCAAAACCACCTCAGCTGACTCATTTCAGTGCAGAAACAACATAGTTCAACACCGAACTCCACCTGGATACTGGAGCTCCTCAACCTTTCCCTGAGGCTGAGCCTGGCTATGAAAGAAGCCAATTTCATCTGCTTGTATCCAAGATCTCATTCATTTGGTCATGATCCAAACTTCATGACCATAGGTGAGGCTTGGACCATGAGAGACCAGTAAATAATAATAATAATAATGTCACATTTTTGTCATCTGTGTATGTTTCCATACAAGACGAAATTTGACTCTGCATTTAACCCAATCACCACCAGGTGGGGCAGTGGGCAGCTATAGAAAGCGCGCCGGGGAGCAATTGGGATGAGATGTGCTGCTCAAACACACCACAAGTTATGCCGTGACTGGGGTTCGAACCTGGGTCCTTCGGGTCCCAAGTCGGTTCCCCTGCTACTACACCATCTTGGCCCCTAAGAGCTTTGCCTTTAGACTCAACATTTTCTTCACCATGATTGACCGTAGCAACACTCTCATTCCTGAGGATGAAGCTCCACTCGGTCGATCCATCTCAGAATCAGAATCAGAATATCTTTATTGACATTGCACCAAGGTACAACGTGAACATGTATGCACAGTCATCCTAAAGCTGGACTAAGTGTACGAAGCTGCAGCTGGTTATCAGCGCGGCCATCTCTTCCTTATCAGAAAGATAATCTTAGATATGAAATGGGAGAAGAACCATGTGGGTAGATAGTGGCATTACAAAAAAGATCTTTCACATCTTGTCTATTAGGACACTATATGAGACATCAAAAAACTCTATCAGCAAGCACAGTTAAGACAATTTGACTTGCGATAGATGCAGTTGTTGTCCTCAGTTACTCATGACCCAGGAGAAATTTGATAGTCAGCCCCTTCCACGGCTGTTTGGAAAGTCAGATTTGAGATAAGCATGATTATTGTTTTTCTTCAGGTAGACAGTTTACTTTTTCTGTAGCCTTGAGTCCAGCTGGACGATCCAAATCCAATATGATTCAATTGTGGGAATCCTTCCACTGATCTAAGCTATGAATCCTCATCCAAATTGATTCCACCTCCCCGTTGACGAGTCCCAAACCCTGCGGGTGGCCTGCAATTCTGAGAAATCGCCTCCCCCCTCCGGTTAAGCTCGTAAAACAGCTGATTTATTGAGGTCACGGCACGGATCAAACTCTCACTCTGACTCGGGAGCTTCGACATGGCATTAATCGCCACTGAAGTCTTCCTCGTTTTCCGATAGAACAGTGCTCCACATATACCGAACAGCAAAGCACCTGCTATCATAAATCCAATTATATACATATCTTCGACATCCTCCACAGATAGGACTGAGAGACACATCACCTTCCAATCACCCCAAGAATCCATGATGGTAGATGTTGAACCGCCAGAGTGTGTTTGTGACGGGCAAGCTGGCTCCCCCGGACCTTGTCGCTTTGTAGAAAAATCTTGTCAATAGAGTTGATCGTCCATGATACCAAATCCATAATCACTTTGAATTTGAGAGATGAGTGCTGAGGAACTGCAGACAAGACAAAGAGCCACGCAGGGTGAGGAAAAACGGGAGAGGAAAGGAGAGAAGCTGCCGCTTGCGAGTTGCGACCAAAGCCAGGCAAAAAAATAAAAAGCCTACCAGCCTACCATCACTAGTGAACAAGAACCTTAAAAACTGGAACTCCTCCACCTGAGACAAATCTGGAACATCTGCACTGGATCGACTGGTGTTGGTCTTAAATGTCTTTCACTGGGGCGCAATCTTTCTCACTGTAGAACGACAGACTTCAGATTGACAGCAGGCGTTCCTTAAACTATCCCAGATTGATGGGCAGCAGCTTCTCGAAGGTCATCGCTGATGTCTTTCTACCTTGGCACTGTGTTAAAATTGAACTGTTATCAACAAACTGATAGAAACTCTTGTGACTTAGAGGTGGCCACTCCTGCTGATCATCAGTTAATTGTGTGTATCTGATCAAAAGGTTGGCTGCTGTTTTCCCTCCTAAATTATATGAAAGCAGCATTGAATTTATTTAATAAAAAGAAAAATAATGTATTCTGTTAGATGTTTTTGTACACTTTAGTTAAGATTAGAATAACCAGTCATTTTTAATTACATATTGATAAGTACATAAAACCCTAATGAAAGTCAGGACTTTTTTTTCCCCCTAATACTGCGTTAGTTTTTGCTCTGTTATGTGTCTGTGTGTGGTTTTTAAATGAAGTGGAGTGGGGTTGTTGTGTTGGAAGCATTTAGTATGAATTTTAATGGTTTGATTTGGGATTCTCTTCCATCTGATAAATAAAGATTTGCTCTCATCCAACATTGTCTGATGTCACCTTGATGGTCGTGAATGAGAGCAGGCCGAGACATCAGTTTGCTTCAGCGGTTGGCTCGGGGTCAAATTTTCTGAAGCACTGCTGACTTGGCATCATGTAAAAATGGCCAGAAGCCAAATCAGCTGCTGAATATTCTTCATTAAAGTTCATGCATTTCCTGAATAAGACACTGATTTCTGGTACCTGATTACCACCTTCTGACCAGAGATAGCCACGGCTTCCATTAAAGCTAATAATGACTGTGGGCAGCTACTCAGATAATGTTTATGCAGCTTCTTTCACAAAAAAAACATGCTGAAATATCTGCACACTTCATTTGAACACGGCAAACACACACTCACTCCTTTTCTTCATGCATTTCAATTCATTTTTGTGTTTCCTTCAAAGTTGCATGCTACTGAGAGCACTTTAAAACTTTGAATCAAAGGCACATCTTCTCATGTTAAGCTGCTGTAGTGGGAGTCTTTGAATGTTGACGCAGTGTTGGGTTACAGTCAGCTGCACACAAAAACTTTGCCTTTTTTCTCTCATCAAAGCCTCCGTGAGGAAAACTGAGCAAAGCCTAAAGAAGCTGTCTCGCCCCCCTGCAGCAAAGTCTGACACAAGAGAAGAAGAGCTTTTCTGTTTGCTGTCAGGCCTCTGAGAGGAACTCGCTTTTCAAACGTCTGCACACAAATCGACTCAGCAGACGAGCTCTCTGCTGCTTCTGGTTCCAGGAAAACTCTTCAGTTCTTTATACTGGTCTCTGCAGGTGCTCGGAGGTGGACATCAAGGACTTGATGGGGCTAGGAACTTGATTTAAACGCCTTACTCTCCAAACTTTGTCAGACAAACACAAACAATGAGCTGTTTCATGGTCCGTATCTTTGATCCTGTGATTATTTTTTTTTCTCATTACATGCATCATATGGAAACACTCAAAGTTTAAAACATGAGCCTGACACTGATAATAAAAAGCTGTGTGGTGCTGCACTCTGCTGGCTCTGCTTTGTGACTATTGTTGGCTCTGTTTCTGAGAGCTCCTGCCAAGATGAGCTTGAGGTGCAGAGAGTGAAGGTCAGAGAAGGACCGGTCACAGGCCGCAAGAAGCACTCTGATCTGTGTTTGAAAATAAAATTAAAAAGAAAGAAAAATAGCATTTAGGCTACTGTGAAAATTTAGTGTGAATGACTGTTGGAAATTGATGGTGAAGCTGCAACTGAGTAGCCTGGTTAAAACCAGACCCTTGTCCTTCACTTCGCTTTGTACTAGTACAAAGCGAAGTGAAGGACAAGGGTCTGGTTTTAACCAGGCTAGCAACTGAGTGGTAAAAGTAAAAAAGCCCAACACCAGCTAAAAGCCAAAAGAAGCTAAACTCTAGCTAAAAGGCAAAAGTAGCAAAATTCTAACTAAAAGGAACAAAAGATAAACTTACAGCTAAAAGTAGCAACGGTTAGCCAGGAACTTTGGTAGTTTGGCAGTCAGTGTTGTGGTTTTGTAATCCTGGGGCTGCAGACTTGAGCTCAGATTGGTTCAGGAAGGACAGAAAACAAATGGCAAGTTTTTTGTGCATCTTTGCTCACTACGTATGATGTACGGAGCCTCTGAGGGGACATGGGGGAATTTTATTTCTTTGCGTTCCCTCGTAAAACCTTTAGTGTGCGCACACAAACCTATTGCGAGGGAACACAAAGAAAAAAAATTCCCCCATGTCCCCTCAGGGGCTCCGTAATGATGACCCCTGAGCAGCCGAAATAAAAACAACAGCACGTGCTACACTAAAAGTAATAGGCTGACTAAAATTAGTGAAAGGATAACTAAAATCGCCTGGAATGTCAAGGCTAGTTATAAGTATCAAAACAATAGCTAAAAATAGAAAAAGCTTAGAAGATAAAAGTAGCAAAAGACTAGTTAGAAGCTGTACTTAATAGCTGCATCAACATCAGCTAAAAGTAAGCTACATCTAAAATTAGAAACTAAACCTAAAAGGTAGAAGAATGGCAGCAAACAACAATGTGAAAAAAAAAATGCAACAGCTCCAAGTAATAAAAAAACTAGATAAAAGAAGTAAATGGCTAACTAGAAGCAAAAAGGCGGGGGAAAAAGGGCTGGCTTGAAGCTAACAGTAGCTAAAAGTTGCTAGCAGCTAGAATAGCTACCGTATTTTCTGCCCTATAAGTAGCATTGTCCAATTATGTCCAATGAATTGGAAAAATCCATAAATATGTTGCTTCCTATAAGTTGCACGTCAACGCTGACGTTACACGTCACCGCTGATAATCTGGAAATGTGTGCCCTGCTGCAAATGGCGGCCACAGGAGCGTGCAGGAAGGACTTTAACAAGATTAACACTTAAAAACAATTATTTGTTTGCTGAAAATTATAGCAAAGATGTGTCTGAGCTGAACTTTTCCTTAATAAATGAATGTAATTGTGAAATGAGCTGGATTTAAAAATTAGTTTTGCTACGTTGAAGACGTGCACCCGCACGGGTGGGAACGGTGCATTTCATTTTCATTTCATTTCATTTATTTCATTTATATAGCACTTTACACAACCACGGTGGTGGTGACCAAAGTGCTTAACAAAAAACAGTGCAGTACTTAAAAAGACAGATTAAAAATCAAGAAAAACACAACATAAAAGCAAAAATAAAACCAGAAATGTCACCACATATTTAATTACTAAAAGCCAGTTTGAATAAAAAAGTCTTAAGCTTTGATTTAAAAGGGCCAAGTTCAGTAATCTGGCGTAGCTCAAGTGGGAGTGTATTCCAGAGTCGAGGTGCGGCCGCAGAAAAGGCACGGTCACCCCAACGTTTATATTTTGTCCGTGGAACAGAGAGCAAGAGTTGGCTATCTGACCTCAGAGACCTGGAGCGGGCGGGGAAACTTAACAACTCCGTTATATAAGTAGGAGCGAGGCCATTCAGAGCTTTAAAAACAAATAATAAAAGTTTAAAATCTATCCTAAAACGGACAGGAAGCCAATGTAGTGAGAATAAAACAGGTGTGATGTGTGCCCTGCTGCAAATGGCGGCCACAGGAGCGTGCAGGAAGGTACTATTTCTTTAAAATTTAGCAAGATAAACCCCTAAAAAATATATTTGTTAGCTGAGATTATAGCAAATGTGTTTCTGAGCTTAACGTTTCCTTAATAAATTCACGTAATGGTCAAATCAGCTGGATTTAAATTGTTTCGCTTTGACAGCTCTTCGTGCGCGCGCTGCAAAAACCTTCAAATTTAACAAAATAAACACCTTCAAGACCGTGTAAAGTGAATTTCAACATTTTCTTCAATAAACATTATAAATGTCATAATTGTAATCTTGTAAATGAGTAAAAAGTCTCAAAATTGTAGCTCAATTAATTTTGGAGTTATAGATCAAACTGTGTATAAAGATATTTCTGTTTCAGGATTTTTTAGGCGTGGTTTAAATGTGTCCGTGTTTCGTCACACGGTAACAAGCCCCACCCCCTGCAGCTCCAGCCGTATAAATGCGTTCTTCGGTGGAGCCGTTCACTCGCTACCGACCGTCTCCCTCCTCTCACTCCTTTTACGCATGGAGGACTGCAGCCGCTCCATTGTGACATTGAGACGCAGGAGGGAGTCAAACAAACCCAGGCGTGCTGCTGGAGCGACCTGCACCTGCACCTCCGCGCACATCCGCGCCCCCCGCGTGTGTGTGTGTGTGTGTGTGTGTGAGAGCGATCCGCGTGGAGCTGAAATCCTGCCACGCGCGCCGTGAAACGCCGTGACTCCGCTGACACAGATGAGATAACTTATCAACGTGATTACTCTTTTTAATCACCAACACAGACCCCGCATGCGAGGTGACCGGGTCGGACCGTGTGCAGCGAGTCCGCTGCTCATCTTCTAAAATAGCGCTTATTATTAAACACATAACAGCGGAGTTATGTGTCCTCAACTTTAAAAACAAAACCAGAGTTGTTAGTGCACTAAAAACAGCGTAACTCTTGGAAAAATGAGCTGGTGTTACAGCCAGCCAGAACTCAGATAAAAACAGAGCAGGTTTACTGCTGCTCCCGTCTGCCTCTCCACACACAGTCAGCTCAGGGGGCAGGACACTGGTGCAGTACTGCGCTGAAACCACGCCCACGCGCTGACACGCCCCCAGCGTTCCAGAGCAAGGCAAAATCATGTTTTTTCATGATTTTTGAGACTTAATTTTATAAGGTAAACAATGTTTTTAATCAGTCAGATTTATATGGGTGATTAATAACACATATTTATGCCGTGTGACAAACTCAAAACACAAATTTAATTTTACTTTACACGGTCTTTAAAAAATATATTTGTTGGCTGACATTATAGTAAAAGTGTTTCTGAGCTTAACGTTTCCTTAATAAATTCACGTAATGGTCAAATCAGCTGGATTTAAATTGTTTCGCTTTGACGGTCTTCCAAACGGTCGTGCGCGCTGCAAATATTAAATTATAAATAAATCGAATTTTCGCTCAAACATCTCCTAAAGCTAATACGTTGTTCAAATCATCCAGTGATTACTTTCTGTAAGTTTAATCAAAATCTTCGTGTGGTTCATGAGCTATTTTGCTAACAAGGTAACAGTAGTTCAGAGCTCCAGAGAGCAGGAGGCCGTGCTGCGACAGAGTGAGTCCGACCAGATGAGTCTGCCGTCGGACACATGAGCTGGGAACGGTCGGTGTACCCTAGCGGCCGAAAGTGATACTGCACCATTTTTTTTGCCAAAATGAAAAACGGTCATATCTCAGCCAAAAATTGGTCTAAAAATATGGGGAAAAATCCATAAATATGTCGCTTCACCCTAAAAGTCGCAGGGCATGTAAATTAGGCAAAAAGGTGTGACTTATACACCGGA
>JBBPBX010000531.1:0-18052 GCA_038048925.1 Garcialebias charrua
GACATTTATGCAGATATACATTTAGAATGTTAACACACAAGACACTCTGTCGCTCCATCTGTCCAGCAGATTGGTTTGTCACGATCGATCTGGAAAATGCTTATTTTCACATTGCCAGTTATCCACCACACAGGACATTTCTCTGGTTTGCTTATCAGGGCACAGCTTATGAGTTGTTGTTTTTTCCCCCTTTTATAGATGGCCTCCCTTCTCACCTTATAGCTATCCTCTTTTATTTTTTTTATTTTTTTATTGGCATTTTTAGTAATAAAACAAACTACAGTATCATCAACACCCCTCCCAAACCAAACAGAACAGCACATCGAATAGTAAAGGTCACACAGTCAAAACAACATAAGGTAAATACACCAGATTATGAATCACACCATTTCAACAATACACCAGAGAGCAAGGGCTCATATAATACCGGACATTAGTCTAATGATCAACTACGATACCTTCATTGAATATGTTTTAGTACAGAGTCCCATATTGTCCCAAACATGTTCATTTTGTCCTCGTTGTAATATCTCAATCTTTCCAGAGACAATGTGTTTGCTAATTCTCCCAACCATTGTTCAAATGTGGGTACAAAGTCTTTCTTCCAAACCTTCAAGATCAACTTCTTAGCGATCACCATACCAAACAGAATGGCTACTTTCTCATATTTATTGGCCAGGGGCAAAACCCCTGGAGCTCCGAGAATTTCAACCAGGGGATCCGGATCCCATTGTTTCCCAAAAGCGGTGGAAAAGAAATAAAAAAAATTCTTCCAAAATGTATGCAGCTGTATACATGACCAAAAGGAGTGGAGCAAGTTGCCCGTTGCAGCTTTACACCGATTACACATTGGTGACTCATTCGGATAAAAAGTACTTAATTTTTCTCTCGAATAATAAAGTCTATGCAATGTTTTGAATTGTATAAGATTATGCCTAGAGTTAACTGAACAGTCATGTATACTCTTCAAACTTTCCTCCCACACATCGTCAGGTATCTGCTGTCCCATCTCATCCTCCCATACTTTCTTGATTTTAGTTAGGTCTACCGGTGCATTATTGAGAATGCTGTAAAAGTATGACACTGCCCCATGATTAACCGGATCAAATTTATTTATTGCCTCCAGAGTCTCGTGCCTGGTAAGAGTTCTAAAATTTGATATATTTTTACTAACGTAGTCCCTAATCTGTAGAAAACGAAAGAATCCCGACCGTGGAACATCATATACAGAGCTCAACTGAGTAAAGGACGCAAGCGTGCCATCAACGTACAGATCCCCTACCATATGGATACCCTTCATTCTCCACATCTGGAAACCGACATCGCTGAGACCCGGAACAAAAGAGTGGTTTTCGCAAATGGGAGCATCCAAGTAGACTGCCGGAGCTTTTATATAACTCCGTATCTGTTTCCAAATTCTTATAGTATTGCCAATAACCAGATTATTATTGTAAACCATTATGATTTTTTAAAATATTTTAATAGGATAGAAAGAAAGGAAAGATGAAAAGTAAGACCACAAAACATAACACAAAACATAACAAATACACACAGAAAGCACAAGGCAAACACACCCGACCGTTGTCTGTAAATCTGCAAAGAACATGACAGAACACAACAAAATACATATATAAAATGTATAAAAGACTTAGAATATTCATGGCTTTGCAGTAGATTTCTATAAATATATATACCTATATACCTACATACATACATATACAAGCATATGTAGTCACATGCACATCTACATATCTACATATGATACCTGCATGTGCATCCCTGCATCTATTTGTGTGTGGTTGTGAACATGCATAAGTGTATAAGGCTTCTCTAACAGAACATTCAATAGTGACTGCGAAGCATCAGAGACCCGAGACCCAAGACCCAAGGCAGACAAAGGGGGGACCAGAGCCCAAGACCCCAAGAGGGACCCCGAGCACAGAGCCCCCAGGGCCACCCAGACAGGATGAACCACACGCTCACCCCCAGATCCGACCATAGGGGAGAACCGGAAGCTTATGAGTTTCAAATCATCCCGTTAGGACTTTTGTTAGCACCACAGGTGTTCAGCAAGTGTGTGGAAGCAGCGCTGACCCCGTTGCAGCATCTGAATTCTCTTGTACATAGACGATTATCTGATATGTTCCCAAATGCAGGAGCAGGCGATCAGCAACTAAAACGTCTAACAGACCTGGGATTCAGAATGAACTGGACAAAATCTGTTTGGTATCCAAACAATGTACAGAATATTTGGGTCTCAAAATAAACTCCCTTTCACATCATGCAATGCTGTCAGAGAGGAGATATGGCAGGGCTGCTGTAGATGTTTTTCTCCCTGTCAGACGCAGATGCTCCACTAGGGGTGGATGTCCCTGCTCACCCGTGACCAAACGTGCTGCTGTATGCGTTCCAGACTGATTTCTCCCACACTGAGCAGAGTGAGAGAACAGGGCCGATCTTTGATTTTGGTGGCCCCATGGTGGCCATTGAAGCCATGGTTAGCAGATATTATTCAGATGCTGTCAGGGGAAACCATGGCCTCTTCCTGTTCACAGGGACCTTCTGTCCCAAGTCAGGAGAGAAATTTATCACCCCCACCCAAACCACATGGCTCTGTGGGCCTGGCCTGTGAAAGGTGGAATTTAGATCTAGCTGGTCTCCCCCCAGGGGTCATTAACACAATTCAGAATGCGAGGGCCTCTACTCGTTATCCGTATAGTGGTAAATGGTGAGTTTTTGAAAAATGGTGTGGGGAGAGACATTTCATTCCCCTCCAGTGCTCTCTCATGGATGTGCTCATGAAAACAGAGTGAGAAAAAGGGAAAGCTTTTTCCACTATCAAAGTTTATTAGACACCTATTTCAGCTTGTCACATTGGATTTGGTGCCAAATCTGTTGGATAGCACCCTCTAGTGTGTTGCCTCATGAAGGGGGCACAACGTAAGCTGCCGGTCTCTAGGCTTCTGGTACCATTATGGGATCTCTCACTGATGCTGGAATCATCCTTTTGAACCTGTGGATGGGGCAGGGATGACATTTCTTTATTTTAAGACTGCTCTGCTTTTATCTTTAACCACAGCTAAAAGGATGAGGGCTTTACATGCTTTATCTATCAGCCCTTCCTGCTTGCAGTGGGCACCTGGGTTCTCTAAGGTGTGTCTGAGGCCCAATCTGCCGTTTGTACCTCAGGTGGTGGATTCTGTGTACAGATGTTGTTCAGTAGAGCTGTTAGCTTTCCACCCACCTCCATTCTCCTCTGAAATGCAGCAAAGCCTTAACTCCTTGTGTCCTGTGCAGACGTTGAAAGCGTATGTTGACAGGACAGCTGGCTACAGGAAGTCAGATCAGCCATTTGTTTCATGGGTCACGGCTCATAAAGGGAAACCAGTGTCACCCAGAGGCTAGCATACTGAATTATGGAGACAATTAATCTCTGCTACAGATGTAGGGGGTACAGAGCCCCCGACTGGGCTGAAAGCCCATTTAACCAGGAGCATGGACACATCATGGGCCTTGTTTCGAGGAGTATCTGTCCAGGATATTTGTGTGACAGATAGATGGGTCATACTACGTTTGTGTGTTTTTACAGCAGCCCTAGTTCAAGCGAAACTGGACGCCAGAACTTCACTGCCTTCTTATTCCAAGTTCAGGATAGCTGTTGGCTTCAGGGCTTTCATGCAATACAGGAGTGGGCTACATCTCCCAGAGTTAATTATTGATCTGAAGCTCGACCTTGACCTCTCTAAAGGCCCAGGCAGAGCTCTGCATAAGGCAGTACGCCGCTGTACACTGTACGTACGCAGAGGCACAAGCGTAGCCTCGCAGGGCACGAACGCGCAAAGCTCAAATTTTACGACCGCGTACACAATAAACTGCCCGGCGCCGGACTGTTTTGTATGTGACACAAATGTATTAAATTCCCCTTCTTCATCCCTGATCTGGACTTTTCTTTAGTTTTTTTGCCAAAAGTCAAATGAATGAATTTGTCACGAGCGAACATAAACTCATGTCCAACGGGGCTGCACGAGGTTCTAAATATTTCCTGGTGTTCTGGTGTGCTGGACCAGCGCTCCCTGTTTTTATTTTATTTTTTAGAACTTTTTATTAACATATAAACACAGAAAACCGCTGCGGAGCCCGTGCCTTTTTTCCCCCCACCCGACATGTCAATCCTTTCAGTAGGCGTGTCAGCAAATGACCAATCAGCGACCTCAGTTTGTCCCGTAGGTAAACGCTCTGCGCGCAGCTGCTCAAATAATTTGGAGCGAAAACGCGAGCATTTAACGCGAGAACGAACGCAAAGCTGTGCTGGTGAACGCGCGCGTCGAGCGCCGTTCGGCCAAACGCAGAGCTCTGCCTGGGCCTTAAGTGGCCTCAAACAACTGCTAAGTTCATGGCAAAAACCAACACAGACATGTTCCTGTTTTTAGTATTTTATGTAAATGAGTCCCCGTGGCTCAATGAGGCTAGCCTGTATAAATAAAGGTTGAATGAATGTCACTTTATAATGTAGCTGTTTTTGTTTTGTTTTTTATATAATTTTCTTCCATTTAATTTTCATTTTATATGCTTTCTTATGATTGTTACTGTTGTCATCTGTGTTCTTTGTCTAAATCAGGTCTCTTGTAAATGAGTCCTCGAGGCTCAATGAGACTAACCTGTATAAATAAAGGTTGAATGAATGAATAGTGAAACACCGAACTAAGTTAGAAAAAGAACGTTAGGTTACTTAACGTAACCCCGGTTCTTTGATAACAGAGTGAGGTGTTTCGCCAACACTTGACTCCTTGCATGGACACGGAAAGATTAATCAGTTGACCGTGGTATCATGAGGGGGCGGAGCCTTGAGCACGGCTCAACTGGTCTGTCTCTGACAGACGTGATGTCATTGGAGCTGCCGTAGTTGGTCACACTGGAGCATTTCCCATAGTGAAGCACCTCACTGTTATCAAAGAACCGGGGTTACGTCAAGTAGCCTTGTGTTTTTCTTCCGTATGTGTTTCAGCTCATAACTTCTGCTGCTGTCTTTGTAATGAACGGACATTTGAACATTTTACACAATGAACGGAGCCCTCTGCACATCCTTCAGACTGTGCTGCTTACAGCCTTTTACTGCTCATTTCAGCTTTTACAGCTTCTTTTTAGGCATTTTCTTCTCATTTCAGCTCTTTTAGCTTTTTAGAAACTTTTGTTGTTGTTGCTAATTTCAGCTTTTTTGTAATTTATTCAGCTCTGCCTATTTCAGCTTTTTTCTACTGTAGTTTCTTCTGTTTTCTGCTTTTATTTTCCTGCTTCCAGCAATTGTCAGCTGTTCACATTCAGTTCACATTAACAGTGCAGCTTTGAATCCTTTTCAGCTGCTTTTATTTCTCTTGTTGTTGTTGTTGTTGTTGTTGTTGTTGTTGTTGTTGTTGTTGTTGTTTTATAGTTCTGAAGCATTTGTTCCTTTTTGCTCGTCTTAATGTTCAGACAAGTCCGAGGACGACGTCGAGAGGGAATCTCAGCTGCTGGAGTGTCGTCTGACCCTCACCGAAGAACGAAATGCTGTTCTAGTCCCGTCAGCAGGAAGTGGCATCCCTGGAGCGCCGGCAGAGAGGTGCGTGTCTTTACTCTCTGAGGATTTCTGCTCTGGCTCTGGCCTTGCTGGGACTAGTAGACCTGAAGGGACTCGGGTATGGCGAGGCTAAGTGTAATCAGAGACCTTTGACACGTTTAAGGAGCTCCACACTGAACAGAAGTCTTGTTCTTACAAGGAGCTGCATTTTTGCTCAGGAGCACTTTAATATTTTCAGACGTCGAGCCGTCTTTAAAACAAGCAGCCGAGGCTTGTGTTCAGACTGTCGTTGGTCTTTTTTCTTCAGCTGAGGCTTGACTCAAGAACAGCTGAAACTCTTTTAAGATGAGAGAAGAACAAGCGCTCAATACAAAAACAACTGGACTTTATTTGTAAAGTAAATAAATAAATAAAAAAAGTCCAGTTGTTTTTGTATTGAGCGCTTGTTCTGATTTTATCATGTCCTGGACGACTGAGAATCTTCACCAGCATATTTTAAGATGAGAGAAGAAGTCCAGCTGCTTCTAGATCTTTTCTAATCATGTCTTGACAAAATCTGACATGTTGAAGCTCAGACTGAACGGAGGTTAAACTACTTCAAATTAATTAAATTATAAAGACCCAAAGGGATGTTTTCCAGGTGAGCAGTCGTGACATTCAGGGTCTTCTCTTGTTTTGCATTTAATTTCAATTCCAAGGATCTTTAGTATCCTCTGTGAGCAGTTTGTTCTGCAGGCAGCAGTCTAAAACATGAACATTGTGTTGAGTCTCTGAGTGGGTTGGTCTTGCTTGTGGGCAACAGATCTCTGTGGAGTACTCTGGAGAGTACCTCATTAGTCATTCAGGTCCGTTGAACATGTGATTACCTGAGGACATTGTCTGTGTCACAAACACAGCTGGGAGCCATGAGCACCCAGCTGTGTATAGAACAGTACCAGAGGGGCACGGCCAATACATATTGATGTTTCCGTTGAAAAGTATTGGCCGTGCCCATCTCGTGCCTTCTGGTGCCCATGACCGTGCCCCTCTGGTGCCGGAAAATGTTAGTCTGACATGAAACTACCGAGAGACAGCAGGAAGTATTTCAAAGTAAAATATAAAAATACAACTTATAATATGAAAAAATACATAAATTAGATGTTCCTGCATATAAACTGCAGGGTACAAAGTGTGAGCGAAAAAGTAGCGGCTTGTACACCAGCAATAACTAGTAAACGTTTTCTATATAAGGAAGCAGCAGATTGAGTTGAATCTTCACTTTGTCACAGTATCTCATCCTGAACAAGAACAACGGAGACAGTGGAAAGAAAAAACTCCCTTTTAATAGGAAGAAACCTCCAGTAGAACCAGACTCAGGACAAGCGGCCTTCTGCTTTGACCAGCTGGTTTGAAAGGACAGGAAGTAGAAACAGACACATAATGACAGGTCCAGGTGTAGTTTCTATAGGAGGAAAGACTAAAAACATGTTAAGATAGAAATAATTACAAATACAACCATGTAGAGTAGATTACATTTTTGATGCATTCAGGTGCATCAAAAAGTCAGTTCGTGCATGTAAAGTCCAACTTATTTTGACCAGTTTGAACTGTAAAATGTTTCATGGTGATTTTGATCAGAAGTGATCTGTCTCGGCGTCGCTCTCTTGTGAACCATACATGTACAAGTTTAACTGTGGAGCTTTGCTCGAGAGCGGCGGTTCTGTAAGTAATCAGCATCTTGTGAGGTTTTATTGATCTGGCGTTTAATACAAGCCCTTTCACAGAGTTCCTGTCCCTGGCATGGAGACGCATGTTCCTGTCCTGTTCCTGGATCTCAGTGGTACGTTGTTTTTTTCTCTTGTTCTTGAAAAAAAAATTTTTTTTAACAGAACAGAAACTAAAATGTTTTTTGTTTCCCTCCAGCTGATGATTTTCAGTCCAGTCTGTCAGCGCCGCTGGCCGGCGGGCTCGATGCGTTGCTCAGTGGGGAAGATGAAGACGACTTCTTTGAGCTTCAAATTGTCAAACAATTTGATCCACTTGTAAGGACGCCCCGTCTGGTTCTGTGTCCTCTCCCTGAGGTTCTCCAGTCTACTTCTAAATGTCCAACCTGATTGTGGTCCAGGTGAAGGTGGAGGCGTCCTGGGACTCCACGGTCCACGAGTGTCCCCAGCTGAGTCGTGCAGCGCCCCCTGACCAGAGGGTCTACCTGACGGTCCACACGGTGGTGCAGCTGAGCCACCCGGCCCACATGCAGCTGGTCCTCAGGAAGCGCATATGTGTCAACGTGACAGGACGGCAGGTGGGGGACAACACGTCAGCTTCCTCAATCAACAATCAAGTGGCATTACAGTGATTATCCTGGTTAGATGTTCATGAGTCCAACAGCCTCAGGGTAGAAGCTGTTCCTCAGTCTAGTGGTTCTACACTTAATGCTCCTCAACCTCCTTCCTGAGGGGAGTGGGACAAGGAGTGAGTGTGCTGGGTGAGTGGGGTCCTTCACGATGCAGGTGGCTCTTTTCCTGCATCTGGAGGTGTAGATATCTGTGATAGTGGAGAGACTGACTCCAACATCTTCTGTGCAGCCTTCACCACTCTCTGTAGAGCTTTTCTTTCTGCAGCTGTGCAGCCTCCATGACACACATTGATGCTGGAGCACAGGATGCTCTCCACTGCACACCTGTAGAAGGAGGTGAGGACTGAGCTTCCCAGTCCAGAGGAAGTAGAGTCACAGATGTGCTTTCTTGATCAGGCTGGTAATGTTGTTGCCCCAGTTGAGGTTGTCATTCATGCATCTGAAATCCACAATCATCTCCTTCGGCTTCTTCACATTGATGTTAAGGTTGTTCTTCTTGCACTAGTTCTCCAGATGTTCCACCTCCTGCCTGTAGCCAGACTCATCATTCTTTGTGAAGCATCCAACCACTGCTATATCATCTGCAAACTTTACAATGTGACATACTGGATGGGTAGGTGCACAGTCATATGTGAGCAGAGGGAACAGGAGGGGACTCAACACACAGCCCTGAGGGGAGCCAGTGCTGAGGATTATGGTGGAGGGGAAGTTGTGGATCCTCACAGACTGTGGCCTGTTGGTTAAGAAATCCAACTTACACATTCATGTCCTCTGATCTGCATAGGCATCACAACAATTACATGTGAAGGGACGTGTCCCCCTCATATAAAAATAACTTTGAAACCCCGACCCTCATTTACCATGAAATATTAGTTCACCCTGCACTCTTTTCATTTTTTATTATTATTGAATCCATTCCACTTGATTAATAGGAGAATATTCAAACCACTAAAAATCCGCTCCAGGTTTATCTGGTTACCTGGTTTTATTTTTTATTTGTATTTTTTGTTTTGTTTTATTTGTTGGATGTCCAGAGGACCAGACTTAACTCTTTTAGATTTTTCTACCTGGATTATTGAGCATGCATCAGGATATTTTCCTGGTTACCTACAACAACTCCACACCACATCCAGTGTTTCTCCGAGGTCACGTGGCAGGACATTCATCTCGTCACATTATTATTATTATTATTGGACAGGGCTGGGGAGGAGGGGGAGACATCTCTATGTCATGCACTAGTTTAGCACTACGTTAGTGCAGGTAGTTGTTGAACAAGTGGGGGGTTAGGCTGCGTGACTGAAGCTGAGGGCTACAGCTGTAGCAGCTAGTGCATCTGGTCTGTATTGTACGCCACTAGCTTGTTTCTCCAGCTGCTCACTGTGTGTGTGTGTGTGTGTGTGTGTGTGTGTGTGTGTGGGGGGGGGGGGTAGTACTGTAGATAGATACAAGTGGATCCTTGGTTTTAGCTTCTGGTGGTGGTCAGGAAAAGTAACAAGATGCTGGGACTTCACATGATGTTCCTCACATTGCAAAGTGAGTTGCAAGAAATATACTGTACTGTAGCGTGAATGGAGAACAAGAGTAAAGAAAGAAGTTCTGACGTGTTGGAGTGTTTGTCCTAAAGAAAAAGCTACAAGGAGGGTGGAGAGAACGTGAGTTGGACCCATTTAAAGGGACAAGAACACCTCATTGATACATTACAGCTCATTTACGAACATGTCAAATAACAAGTAGCAGAGAGTTTTAAGAGGTTAAAAAAAAGAAGCAGTATTTTTTTGTTATTTGGCAGATGGTAAAGTTCAGTGTCAACAAGTCAACAAACTAACTATTTTATTGCTAACTGGGTACGCCACCTATAAAATATTTTATTTAGTTCTCTAATTTTGACAATAAACAAAGCTTTTCTTGAACATGTACATTTCTGCAACCATATTTTGTGATTTTTCCTGCTTTAAAGCACAAGAAAGAAAATAAAATGACAAACAGCCTGTATGAACAGCTGACTGACTGAAAGCTTCCCAGGGAAACTCTCAGACCTTGTGGTGACATCCTATTCACAGACCACTTCCTGTTCAACTCATCAAATGTTTTCAGATCTTTAGACCTTCAGGCCCATGGGATGGAAGAATAATCCAAGAGGCCTGAAAGAAAAACAGGTCTACGCTGAGCCATCAAAGCGATGTGTGGCCTCTCGGATGCTTTCATGTCAGATGTTTCTGAGTCGCTCAGTGAATTCAGAGACTCTCTTGACCTCTGGATACGTGCTCGTTGAACATAATTCCTTCTTTGCTTTGCCTTGATTGATAAACAATTAAAGACATTGACACTCAAACATTTACTTAATCCCTTAAATGAAAAACTATACAAATATCCTGCCTGTTTTAGATGTTCCTCTGCTTCAACACACCTGTTTTAATCAATTGGCGATTAACAATCATCAGCAGAGCATGAGGGTTAGGTTAGCTGAATAACTTCACAAGTCAACACAGTCCAAGATGGCTACCCCAGCTAACTGAACTCTAAAAGCACAAACGTTGCTATAACTCGGTCAATTTTACAGAACTGACCCACAGTCTGGTGTGGTAGTAACTGAGACTGGTCCACAACACATGCGCTGAGTGCTAACAGATCGCACAAGATCCTTGTTTAAAATTTAGCTGCGATCTGTTTAGAGTCGACTGTCTGTTAGCAAAATATCTCTGGAACTACTGCCCAAAATTGATCACAACTTTCAGGAGAATAAATATTGGATGAACATCTGATCAGTATTTGGAGCCAACCTGATTCATTCATTCATTCAACCTTTATTTAGTCCGGTAAATCTCATTGAGCCTCGCGGACTCATTTACAAAGGCGACCTGCTACAAACTAAAGAATGATGAACAGCAATGGTAGAATTTCTTTAAACAATAGACAATAGAAAAAACATAAGAGAGAAATACAGATTTTTTTTTTTAACAAAGTATCAAAAACTAGCAAAACATTATAAGGTAGATCAAAGTCAAAAGTCAAAGTCAACTTTATTGTCAGAACTGCAATATGTACAGGACATACACAGGATTGAAATTGCGTTTCTCTCTCAGTCCCTCGGTGCAACAGTAACCATTTAAACACTAAACAATTAATAAACAAGCATAAAATGAAATAATAAAATTTTAGTACTGTCCTGAGTTTTTTGCATAGTAGTAAAAAAAAGTATAAAAAGTTTCACCAACACCAAAACACCAACATTTAATAAACATAATCATAAAATGAAATAGAGTGTAATACTGTCCTGAGTTTTTTCATAGTAGTTTTCCATAGTAGTATAAAAGTATAAAAAGTTTCACCAACAGCAAAAATGAAATAGAGTGTAATACTGTCCCGAAGTATAAAGTATAAAAAGTATATCTATAAAATAAATGAAGGTTCTGGCATTTGACATTTGTAAAGAGTGACAAAGCAGCATATGGGGTTAATGTACACAGTATATGTATGAGGTAGTTGATATTGGTATAGAAACAAAGTGGCATTATGCAATAAGGCTAGTAAAAAGAATATATACTGTATATCAGCAGTAGTGTAGATATAAAAAGTCTAGATGTAAACAGTAGTAATAAATGTAAACAGTAGTAATAAATGTCAACAGTAAATGTAAACAGTAGTATGACTATAGGCAGTAATGTAATACAAACATTAGTGCAAATATGAGAAGTAGTGCAAACTGAATGAGCACATGACCGTGAGTTGAGTGAATGACCCGTATTGATGACACAGAGTCCAGTGTTAAAAAACTTTGTGTTGTGAGGTAATGTGTGAAAGTTTTTTGTGATTAAGGCAGTACAAGTGGGAGGGAGGGCAGAGCTGGCAGAGTGTTAAGCATCCTGACTGCCTGATGAACAGAGCTGTCTCTCAGTCTGCAGATGTATAAAATCAAAGACAGGAACATGTCTGCATTGGTTCTTGCCATGATTTCCAACAGATTCTGAAAACCATTTAGAGAGGTCAAGGCCGAGAGCTTCAGATCTTTTTGTAAGATATTCCATGAAGCAGGAGCAGAGTAGGAGAAGGCCCTTTTTCCAAGTTCAGTCCTCACTGACGGAACACTGCAGGTAATCATGTCCTGAGAGCGCACACTGTAGCTGCACTCACGCAAAGACATGTAGGAGGAGATGTATGAGGGCAGCAGACCAAGAAGTGATTTAAAGATGAAAATGTACCAGTGGAAGAGTCTGCGTGAGGTTAATGATGTCCAGTTAACCAGTGAATACAGGGTGCAGTGGTGGGTACGATAATCACAGCCAGTTATGAATCTTAGTGCACCATGATAGACAACATCCAACATCTGCAGGGTGCTTGTAGGAGCATTCATGTAGATAATGTCACCGTAATCAATGGAGGGAAGGAAAGTCACAGATACAAGGCGTTTCCTAGCATTCAATGTTAGACATGATTTGTTTCTGAAAAAGAAACCCAGTTTAACTTTCAGTTTCTTTACTAGGTTTTCCACATGGAGTTTAAAAGAGAGATGTGAATCGATCAGGATACCCAAATATTTATAGGAATCAACAAACTCAGACACCGTTTGAGGATAAAATCAGAGGAAGATCTGCTGGGACCACTTCCTACTTGAAAAAAACATCCCTTTTGTTTTATCAGCATATAGGACAAGTTTGAGACGGAACAAATCTGACTGAATGATGTCAAAAGCAGATTGCAGAAACTGGAAAGCCTTAGCAACTGTTTTAGCTCGGCAGTAAACAACTGTGTCATCAGCATAGAAATGTAAGGATGCATCAGGGATGCTCTGCCCTACATTGGCTATGTAGATTGTAAAGAGGGTTGTCCTAAGACTGAGCCTTGTGGTACACCATTTTTAACTGTTAAATAGCTGGAAGAAGTACCGTTATGTTGAACACGTGTCCTCCGATCGGAAAGATAGTTAGAAAACCAACCAATGGTGTGATCTGAGAAACTGATTTCTGAGAGTTTATGACACAGGATGTTATGATCCACAGCGTCAAAAGCTTTAGACAGGTGTAAGAAAAGTGCAGCACAATAGTCCTCAGCATCCAATGCTTCAACAACGTCATTAAGAACCTTCAGTGAAGCAGTCATTGTGCTGTGTTGTTTCCTGAAACCAAACTGATGGGGAGGTAAGATGTTAAATGAGTCCAGATAATTTTTGATCAGAGAGTTTATCAGTTTTCCTAGAATCTTGGCTAAAATGCAGAGTTTAGAGATTGGTCGATAGTTGTTTAGTGAGGTGAGGTCGCCTCCCTTCAACAAAGGAAGAACAAAGGCTGTTTTCCAAGCATCCGGAATGGTGTTTTGGCTTATGGACAGATTAAAAATGTGGGTCACAGGGACTGAAATGATATGAGCAGCCAGCCTTAAGAAATAAGGTGGAAGTTCATCTGGACCTGAATTCAAGATGTCTGCCACAGCCAACTGACATTAGACAACACAATAAAATATTATAATTTAGTCACTTTTACAGATATTTTGCCATCATTTATGGTGGTAGTAGCTGAGAGTCATTCACACCGAATACTATGTGTAATCTTGTGTGAAATCACGTTGCAGCATGAGATAATTTTTAATCTAATCTAATGCAAGCCAGTGGGTGACATGCATTACTTCAAGGATGGGAAGATGATTTATTTAATTATCATATCTTTGGGTGGTTTAGACAAGACTCTTTATGAAATGATGCAGATCCAATTCTTTTTTAATCTAAAACTCCACACCACAGGTCTTGTATCAAAGAATACAGGCAGGATTAGTAAAATTAGCTTTAACTTGGAACGATGAAACAACAGTTTTATTTTCTGTTTGAATTTTAACAAATTAGCAGAAACATTCTACAAACTCATATTTGGAAGCAAAGACACAACAACTTCTTTGAGAGTACAAACTGCAAATTGCATCCAAGGCAGCTTCTCTTTGCAGTTTCACTGATTTCCTTGGTTGATTAGACAATGCTTTTTTTTTAAGTAATAAAATAAATCTTGGATCAATTACATTTATGCAGCCAGCAAAAGAAATAATTCAAAACATCAACAATGGCATTGTTTTCTTCCGACTCTCACGCTTTAGCAGCCATCTTGAAAGCAACATGAGTTTTACACATTTTCAGAAGATAGCGATGAAGGACGAGGATGAGGATCGAATTAACCAGGACATGAGTACAAAGCTAAAAACAAACATTGAGATTCTTAAAGGGGACCACATATTCAAAATTAACTTTTTAATGTTTTTTTTACTCAACTTTGGGTATGTACTTCATAAAAAAACTGTGCTAGGGCCAAAAAAATGCACCCAGTGGTTTATTTACTCTAAGTATATTTATTTATCTTTGATAGAAACACTTCGTTTCCACTTCCTGCGGTTTGTGACGTCACAAACCGCAGCCACAACCCACAACCCCAACCTTTGTCCCGCCCCGTCACCTAGCAACCCCTGGTGATGCTCCACCCACTTCAGTATGAAAGAGGTGACGGTTGTTTTTCCTTATTTCATGTCAGCACAATGGCTAAAAATGTCACAGAGTCTAGCCAGCTAACGTGAGCGTTGCAAAGATTCTCTAACCCTCCTGGCCCAGATAATGGCATAGTTTTCAGATGGGAGTCTTGAATGAACAGCGATGCAGCATGTTGCAGTGTGTGTGTGTGTGTGTGTTGGTTTATGTGTCATAGCAGGCCAGACTACGTACCGCTAAACCACATTAACCAACCTGTGTGTGTGTGTGTTGGTTTATGTGTCATAGCAGGCCAGACTACGTACCGCTAAACCACATTAACCAACCTGTGTGTGTGTGTGTTTGTGTGCGCGCGCTTATCGAGGGAGAGGGAGTTTTAACGCTGTCATTAGGGGGAGAGCAAATACACACCCTCGAGTGAACAAATGAGACCCTCGAGAGAACAAATGAGACCCGCGCGAGCGCAAATCAGACCCCGTGAGCGTGTGTGTGTGTGTCCGCTGCGAGTGACATCCGCTCCCTCCAGCGCGCGCACAGGGGGAGGGAGGGAGACGTATTACAGAGGAAAAATTAAAAATGACACGACAACTTGTACACGTCTGATCTGTCCCACAATAAATACGTCGCGGTCCAGTTCAGCTCAGCTCAGGGCTCTGGGTGGCAGTAACGCGAGTTCAGACATCCTCGTCTGCCTTTGGAGGGCGGAGTTAATGTAAACAGATCTTTGAAGGGCGTGGCCACGAGATCTCATTATCATAAACCAGTCGTTCAAAACGAAAGTTAAAAATGGCAGAATTAAAAAGGGTATAATTGATTATCTAAGAATTATTTTGTGTATTAAATTGAATGAACATTGTCTGGTAACCCCACAGACATACCATAAAAATTTTAAAAACCTATCTGTGGTCTCCTTTAAAGAAAGTTTGCCTGAAAGCAGTTAAAACACCATATTACCTTTTGTTTCTTAGTCATTACTTCAAAGTGGGAGTTTGTCCATCCAGTCAACATCAGTGACAACAGGCAGCCCTAGCAGAATCCAACTCCCACCCTGAAGGGGTACAACATTCTACAGGCAATGTGAACCAAATTCTTGCACAGCTTGTATAAGGACTGAACAGCCCGTAACAATGGGCCCCAGCTCCATACTCACGGAGCACCCCACACAGTGTACCCCGAGGAACATGGTTGAATGCCTTCTCCAAGTCCACAAAACACATGTAGACTGGATGGGCAAACTCCCATGACCCCTCGATGACCCTAGTGAGGATAAAGAGCTGGTTCAGTGTTCCATGGCCAGGATGGAACCCACATTGTTCCTCGTGGATCCAAGGTTTGACCAACGATTGGACTCGCTTCTCCAGTACCCCTGAATAGATCTTATCAGGGAGGCTAAGGAGAGTTATGTCCCTATAATTGGAGCACACCCTCTGATCCCCCTTTTTGAAGAGGGGAATCACCACCCCAGTCTGCCAATCAAGTGGCACTGTCCCAGATGTCCATGCAATGTTGCAAAGGTGTGTCAACCAAGACAGCCCCACATCCAAAGCGTTAAGGAATTTAGGGTGAATCTCATCCACCCCCAGAGCCCTGCCGCTGCATAGCTTTTCAACTACCTCGGTGACCTCAGCCATGCTTATGGACAGACCATCCCCAAAGTCCCCTAATTCCATGAAGGGCATGCTGGTGGGATTGAGAAGGTCCGAGATACATTCCTTCCACCTCTCTGTGACATCATTGGTTGAGGTCAACAGCAACCCCCACTTCTTTGAACACAGTGTTGGTAAAGAGCTGTTCTCCCCTCCTCAGCTACCTGATGGTTTGCCAGAATCTTTTCGGAGCCGACCGAGAGTCTTCATCCAAGGTCTCACCGAACTCCTCCCATATCCGAGCCTTTGCCTCAGCAAAGGCCAAGGCTGCAGACTGCTTGGCCCTCTGATACTCCTCACCGCTTCGAACGTTATCAACCATTAAATGACCATTATTAGTTATTATTATCCCCATATGTAGCGGTCAGACTGCCCCTCCTGTACCTCCTAGTAGGTTTAAAGGTACATTGTTAGCGATGGTAGCGATCATAATAGGCTCCGTTTTTAGCTTTGCTAGTGCTCATAATAGCTTCAGTGGTTAGGTTTAGAGTAAAGGGTCTGGCGTTAGGTTTAGGGTCTTGCTTAGGTTTAGGCACAAGGGTAAGGGGGTTAAGTTTAGGCTTGGGCCTCTGGGTCAGGTTTAAGGTTAGGTTTAGGAAAAGGGTTATAGAAGCTGAAAAAAGACACCTTCTTGGTTTACCCCGGCGAGACGCTGCCTATTATCAGCGATAATAACGATAATAACGTACCTTTAAACCTACTATGAGGTAGGTGGGACAGTTTCACCGCTACATATGGGGATGATAACAACTAATAACGGCCATTTAATGGACTGATAACATCCGAAGCCGCTCTCCTCAGCTGCCTCCAGAGGCCCACCAGCCAATAAGGACCGATAGGGCTCCTTCTTCAGCTTGACAGCCTCCCAAACCTGGGGAGTCCTCCACCGAGTTTGAGGATGGCTACTGTGAGAAGCACCGACAACCTTTCAGCCACAGCTCAAGGCAGCCACTTCAACAACTGAGTCAAAGAACATGACCCACTCTGACTCAATGTCCCCCGCTTCAGCTGGGATGCAGTTAAAGCTCTTCTGGAGGTATGAGTTGAAGATCTTGCTGACGGGTTCTTCTGCCAAATGTTCCCAGCAAGTCCGGATTACACGTTTGAGTCTACCGAGTCTGCCCATCTTCCCCTGCCATCTGACCCAACTCAATATCAGGTAGTGATCAGTTGACAGCTCAGCTCCTCTCTTCACCCAAGTGTCCAAAACAATTGGCCGCAAATCAGATGACACAACTACAAAGTCAATCATCGATCTGACCTAGGGCGTCCTGGTGCCAATTGCACTTATGGACACCTTTGTATTCGAACATGGTGTTCGTGATGGACAAACTATGACTAGCACAGAGGTCCAACAACAGAACACTGCTCGAGTTCAGATCAGAGGGGCCGTTCCTCCCTATCACACCCCTCCAGGTCACACTGTCATTACCCACATGGGCATTGAAACATATTTGCATATTTCGGGAAGACACTAAACAACATGCAGTATCCATTACAGTACAACAGCTAGGCTTCATATCACCTACAAGAGTTTGGATGTTGACCTGAACTACCTTCTGTTCAGACCATTTACAAGAGGGACCTGTCTCACTCACACCCAGGGTCAATTTAGAGATACCAATCAACCTAACATGCATGTTTTTGGACTGTGGGAGGAAACCGGAGCACCTGGAGAAAACCCACGCATGCACGGAGAGAACATGCAAACTCCACCCAGAAAGGACCCCGGACCGGGATTTGAACCGGGGACCTGCTCGCTGAGAGGCAGCAGCTCTACCAGTTGTGCCACCGTGCTGCCCATAATGCATGCTCATAATGAGCATGCTTTTGGAGGACTGTTGAACTGCTAAAATCCTGTATATCAGACAATAACAGGACACATTTCCATTTAAAAACTCCAGTAAATAGTCTCCTCAGGTCCTCGACTACTGCACTGTTCTTAAAAGTAGAAATGAGGCATCACAGTGGGAAATATTGTTGTGGCTGTGTGGCTGCCATCCTATTTGAAAGTACTTTATTGTTATCCCTAAACAATACACCATGCTAACATTGGC
>JBBPBX010000531.1:50848-107598 GCA_038048925.1 Garcialebias charrua
TATATTAATGCTGTGAACAGATATCAGTTTGGTGTTTGACAAAACGTTTGATTCAAGATTGTACATTATTTTCACTCATGACATTTATTATGACTTTATTTCTATCATTATGTTGATTTTATATAAAATATAAGAATGTTCAGAACTTATGAATATCTTTTCTTAAACAGTAATTCACACTTGATATTGTCAAGCAAAATCTGTAAAATAAAATTACTTGTATTTTTTATTTTCACTTTTAAAGATTGGCTTAACTCTTTGTTGTCATAAAGACTCAAGTAAAGTGACAACGTTAATACCTTTTTATCCAATAGGAGGAATATTTTTTAGTGTTTCAAATGGGGATAAGTGATTAGAAACTGTTAACTGCTACTATTGTTAAAATTGCGAGAAAAAATTACCATGAAAAAAGTCAAACTTTGTCATGTTTGTGGTAATGGGTTATGCTGGAGAAATGTGTAAACACCGTGACATAATATTGAGTCAATTAGCACCTCTTTATCTGTAAAAAATTAAAAAGAGACGGACCATCTGGCATTGTCTGCCAAAACATTTGGTGTATACCTCAGGCCAATTAAACTCTGCTTGTTACCATCATCTGTGCGTCTCAGCCAATAGTGATTTTCTTGACTTCTTTTTTGCTTCAGTGCTTCTTGACATTGTTTGCTGCCCTCAGACAATTTATAGACTTCTCAGTTCTTGAAAAACCTTCACTGCAGCTTCTTATGGCTGCTGCAATCACCACAGACCAGAAAGATGAAATTTCCAGTAATGGCCTCAATGTGCACACGATAGTCTCAATAATATATGTGTGTGGCCTGATCTGAGTAGACTAACAAAATGGATTTCCTGTTTGATCAGTAACATGCAGTCAGTAAGCGCTATCTGACACTTGCACACACTCAGCACTCCCACATTCACAGCAAAATTTCAACCGGATGCAAGTTTAGATCTAAAAATTGTTTTAGTAAAATCAAAAGGTGGCAATGAGGTTTTTGACTCAAATGTTCAATGACATACTTGAGGGTGAGAAAATATCTGAGGAATGGAAAAGAAGTGTGCTGGTGCCCATTTTTAAGAACAGAGTTGTAGCAACTACAGGGGAATACGTGGATGAGCCACACGATGAAGATCTGGGAGAGAGTTGTGGAAGCTGGACTTAGATGAGAGGTCACTATCTGTGAGCAGCAGTATGGTTTCATGCCAAGAAAGAGAACCACAGATGCCATATTTGCTTTGAGGATGCTGATGGAGAAGTACAGAGAGGGTCAGAAAGAACTCCATTGTGTTTTGTGGATTTAGAAAAAGCATATGACAGGGTGCTGAGGGAGGAGGTGTGGTATTGCATGAGGAAATCTGGAGTGGCAGAGAAGTATGTTAGACTGGTACAGGACATGTATGAAGACAGCAGGACAGTGGTGAGATGTGCTGTAGGAGTGACAGATAGCTTCAAGGTGGAGGTGGGAGTGCATCAAGGATCGGCTCTGAGCCCCTTCTTGTTTGCTCTGGTGATGGACCGACTAACAGATGAGGTCAGGCAGGAATCCCCATGGACTATGATGTTTGCAGATGACATTGTGATCTGTGGTGAGAACAGGGAACAGGTGGAAGAGAACTTGGAGAGGTGGAGGTATGCACTTGAAAGAAGAGGAATGAAAGTCAGCCGTAGTAAGACAGAGTACATGTGTGTGAATGAGAGGGAGGCCAGTGGAACAGTGAGGCTACAAGGAGCAGAGGTCACAAAGGTGCAGGACTTCAAGTACTTGGGGTCCACTGTCCAGGAAAATGGGGAATGTGGTAAAGAGGTGAAAAAGAGAGTCCAGGCAGGATGGAGTGGATGGAGAAAAGTTTCAGGAGTGATTTGTGACAAAAAGGTGTCAGCAAAGGTCAAAGGAAAAGTTTACAAGACAGTGGTGAGACCAGCTATATTGTATGGTCTGGAGACAGAGACATGGACAAAAAGACAGGAGAAAGAACTGGAAGTAGCAGAAATGAAGATGCTGAGCCTTCTCTTTAAGAGTGACAAGGATGGATAAGATTATGAATGAGATCATCAGAGGTACAGCACATGTTGAAAAACTGGGAGATAAAGTTAGGGAGGCCAGACTGAGATGGTTTGGACATGTCCAGAGGAGGGACAGTGGGTATATTGGTAGAAGGATGTTAGAAATGCAGCTGCCAGGAAAAAAGACACAGAGGAGATATATGGATGCAGTTAGAGAGGACATGGAGGTAGTTGTGTGAGGACAGAGGATGCAGAGGACAGTGAGGTGGAGGAGGATGACTCACTGTGGAGACCCCTGAAGAGGGAACAGCTGAAAGAAGAAGTTTATTTTCCATAAATTCCAAGAGAGGCACCAAGGTTGAGTCCAAGAAGAAAACAGTGTTTGGTCAATAACAGAGTCTTCACTCCCATTACAGACATACTGACCATGAGTGGAACGACACACCCCTGTTGTTTGGAATGATGTGATAAAGTATACTGTGTCTACAGATGTTTTGGTGTTGAAACAATTGTTACATTTCTGTATTTACGGGTTCTGTATTTCTGGAATAGTGAAAGTAGATCATATTTCATGAGTTAAATCCTTTGATAAAAACTCATGATAGTTGGTCATGTCATCATAAATTATGAGGTAAATCAGTTTTTATAAATAGTAAAATAATTTATTCAAACAGTAAATTATTTAATAAAACAATAACTAAAATCAATGAAACTAACACCCTTTCACTGTTACTAGTTGAAAATGTTTCACTATAATATTTACGGGAAGTTTTCTAAAAAATTTAACCGTTAAAATGAGAAAATGCAAATAATTTTAAACTAAATCCTGGGAAATTTTTCAGAAAAAATATCCTGTTTTATTATTTTATAATTGACTTCACAGGGAAAAATGTGATGTTTTGTGACACAAACTTTATTTTATAGGTTATTTTCATGTCCATTTTATGGAAAAACTGTGTTTTTTTACCATACCTTACTGGATTATTATGTATATGAATATACCCTGATGCATGCTCATGTATATGAATATATTTGTTCAGTGTCCTGAGATTACTTCTGTTGTGACTTGGCGCTACACAAATAAACAAACTGAATTGAATTAAAACTTTTTTCTACAGTAAAATATTGCCTCCAGCACCATTTTTAATTGTAAAATCATCAATAACAATACCTTCTAACTGTGACAGAAAAAAAAAGGTGTAATTTTATGGTGGAACTCTGGCAATCATGGCTACCAACGTTTTACTGTAATTTTTTTTGTTTGTTTTTTGTTTTTGTTACAGTGTACTCAGATTTGGTTCTGGGAAAATTAGTTATTCTTAACATTTTGTGTGTATCAGTGAGAGAAAGTGGCAGCCATGTTCTTAGCAGTTCAGCTTAAAACTGAAAACTTTAGTTGTTTTACTCACGAGTATCTTTATTCCACATCAATTCTCGGGATACTGATCCAAATTAGAGCTGTTTTACAGTGTATCCAGTTTTTATGCTAATGCTTTATTAAACCTCCAGTCACAGGAGGTTTAATAAAGCACAGGAGGAACTAAGACATGTTCTCATCTGCACTGATGCTCAGTAAAAACTTCTATAATAATAATGCAGCCAAGCTCACAATAACTGAAAGTTATGCACCATAACTCATGTTCCCTGAAGGAAGGGAACGAGGTGCAACATATGCTATGGGAATTGCGCCCGCAAGCGATTACCTCACGTCTTTATGGCAAGGGCGTCAGCGTTGCGTCAGAGGCCCCGCCCTCTGGGTATTTAAGCCGCTGACGCCCATCCATCTTTCTCCAAAATGCACTTCACCAAGCTTTCAGCATTGAAAGGGCCAGATATGTTGCACCTCGTTCCCTTCCTTCAGGGAACATGAGTTATGGTGCATAACTTTCAGTTCCCTTTCAGTCATGTACTCTCGGTGCAACATATGCTATGGGAACGTAATTCATTCACGCCCTTGAAATGCTCAGTAAAATGCATGCTAGTGTGAACGTCTGCCCTTGACCAGCAGGCATCTCAAGGCTACTTTCTACTGTGTGTTAGAAAGGACAGCCTGAGTGACATCACACGCAGTAACATCCAAACTGTAATGCTTTGCAAAAGTGTTTATTGAGCTCCAGTTTGCCGCAGCACAAATGTCTGCAACTGGTACACCCTTGAACAGTGACCATGAAGTGGCCAAGCCCCGAGTAGAGTGAGCGTGCACTCCAGAGGGCACCTGTTGACCTTTGCTACTGTACGCCCTTTTAATGGCCTCAGTCACCCAATGTGAGAGGTGTTGTTTTGATAGGGCCTTTCCGGTAGCAGGTGCTGCAAAGCACACAAACAGTTTATTTGTTTTTCTCCATTTGGCTGTTCTCTGCATGTAAGTGCGTAAAGCTCTCACGGGGCAGAGAGCCTGCAGCCTTTCCTGTTCCTGAGTGAGGACAGGAGCAAGTGGGAAGGAGGAGAGATCAAAGTCCAGACTCCTATGGTTTAAAGTCAAGACCTTGGGGATGTATGTGGGATTAGGCCTTAGGGTGACCTTTAACCCGTCAGGGGCGAATCTGGTACACATTGGATGTACAAACAATGCATGGAGGTCACCCACGCGTTTCATCGAGCAAAGGGCCAAGAGTAGAGCGGTTTTATAAGACAATAAATCTATCTTAATCTCGCTTAATGTCACGCTCCTACCACGTGGCCCCCGGGTGGGTGTCCTTTTGCCTGCGGGCGGGCTGGGGCCCTTGCTATCGCTTTTGGGGGTTGGGCACTTGGGCGTGTGTCGGCTCGGCCTAGTGGCTGCCTGGTGGAGCTCGGGTCCTCTGGACCTATCGGGTCTGGGCCTGAGGGGTGGGCGTCCCCGGTGCCTGGGCCTCAGTGACCGGGCCTGAGGCTACGTCAGTGCAACGGGCTCTTGCAGCGGGCTCCGGCGGGGGCCTGTGGGCTTGTCGCTGTTGGCCTCCCGGGGGTCATTGTGTGTGGTCGCTTGTGGAGCTCGTCCGGTTCTCCCCCTTGGTCGGATCTGGGGAGTGGGCGAGAGGCTCGTCCTGTCCGGGTGGCCCTGGGGACTCTTGGCTCGGGTCCTTCTTGGGGTCTTGGGCTTTGATCGCCCCTTCATCTGCCTCGGGCTTTGGGGGGGGCGGATCTCTGATGCTCCGCAGTCGCTACTAAATGTTCTATTGGAGGAACCTTATTCACTTATGCATGCTCACAACCACACACAAATGGATTTAGGGATGTATATGTAGATATCATATGCAGATATATAGATGGATATGTGATATGAATGCATATGTATGTATACTGTATATATATTTGTAGGTATGGGTATGTTTATTTATAGAAATCTACTGCAAGGTCATGAATATTATTAGTCTTTATGCATGTATGTTTCGTTGCTGTGTTCTGTCATGTGCTTTGCAGGATTGCGGACGGAGGTTGGGTGTGTTTGCCTTGTGCTCTTTTTGTGGATAATTGTTGTTTTGTTGTCTTACTTTCTATCTTTTCTTTCTCTCTATTTAAAAAAAATCATATCGGTGTGAGAGGATGGCTGTAAGGTGAGAAGGGAGGCCATCTATAAATGAAAAAAAATCTTGTTCAGTGGCTCGAATGGAGGATCACAGAGAGTCCCCAAGACCAGGCTAAGATCCCAACCAGGGGTCAGGATCCTGCTGGGTGGTTTCATTCTTAGCACGCCCTTCATAAATCTTATTATGATTGGATACGCGCCAGGTGTCCTGTGTCCTCAGCTTTCGTGACAGGCTGAAATTGCTGATAGGAAAACTTTAATCGTTGAGAAAGAACAACCTTTTTCCAGTAAGTCCAGAATGAAAGTCAGGAGCTGAGCCAGATCACATGAGTAAGAAATAATATTTCTTTCTGTGCCCCAAGCTTCACAAATACGCCATTTCTGTGCGTAGAGAGACTGTGTTAACATAGCACGGGAATTTTGAATGGTTTTTACCACATTTTCCGGCAGGCCTGATGCCATCAGCTTGTTCTTTTCTGCCACCAAGCTGAAATTTTAACAGCTCCCAGACTGCTCCTTCTGGTGACATAGTTTGTCCCTGAAGAAGAGCAGTTGATGTATCCAGTTCCCTTCCAAGGGCCCTGGATGCCGTGATCCCCTGGGGTTCAACCAAGTTAGGGAGAAGGCCTTTTTGCCGATGTGTTGCCACACTGCTCTGATCGAGAGTGATCAAGGGCAGATGCAACCTGTCATCCTTATTAGACAGAAGTGGAACAGAATGTCTGTTTTTTCTCTCCTTGTTTAGGGTCATGGGACTGAGAAGCTGTGAGTTTTGTAAACAAGCAGATCTCCTGACCCCAATCCGTTTCCTGGATGGGTCTAGTTTACTGGTCCTCTGCCTTAACAGAGCGTTGGAACCAGACAAACCGCCCAGGGTCTGTGTTTCACCCATTGGGGGGATATTGTTTAAGAGCAAAGCTGAAACAAGCACAGTGAGAAAGGTCACGTGCTGCCGGATCACTGCTTGGACATTGCATGTCGCCCATTAACGATAAGGGGACAGCTGTAATGTGAGAACGTGGAGATGATTCTTTGTGCTTGGCAGACTTTAAATTGTTTGGTGACAGAGAGCTCAGTTCCCTTCGAATAACAGGAAGAGGAATCTGATTCAACCCTGATTTGTTTACACACACAGCAGTTTGATCACAATTGCCTTGGTGAACGTGTGAAGCTTGTGGTTGCCTGTGGGCTTCTGCCGTGACCCCTCCCCCCCATCGTTAGATTCTCTCGGCGCATCCCTGAGGCGCGGACATGTCACGTGTTTGCTTGGTTAGTGTATTGTCCGCCCCGTCGTTCACAATGGAGCGGGGACTAGAGCACGTGACCCCCCTCACCTGTCTCCGTGAGGGGTGAGGGGCCTGCTTGCAGATGCCCTTTGTGCCTGTCCATTGCAGACGGAGCAGAGGCACCCTGCTGGGGCTCATTGATTAGGCTAACACCCCGTGAGCCATGAGGGAGGGGGGGAGACGGCCCCCTCCCTTTATGACGGCTGGTAGGCCAGAAGGACCCGTTCTGCTGAAGTTATTTGTGTTTGTTGTTGTTGTTTTTGTTTTTTGAGAGTCAATAAAAAAGAGAGGGGCTGTTTTTTTAGCTTTATTCGGGCTTATGTGTAACGACATATATGACTTTATGTCACTCACTGCAGGAAAAACATGATTTGTGTATGCAACAGAGTTACCAGCTTTTTGTACCGTGCTACAAATAAAGTCTGGACATGAAAAGATCATTCCCCGTACCGCTTGGGCGGGTGATCGTGTAACCCCAAGACTTGAACCTGGTTCATTAGGCACGCTTTTGTCTGGTGTCCCGGTTCGCCGAGGAGGCCTTGTCCATGCGTGTTCGGTCCGAGGTGGGCCCGGCGGTTGATTCTGCCGGTGCTCGTCCTCGTACGTCGGGCCGCTTTTGCGGTGGGGCACGTGTTGCTGAACGGTATCGAGGCTGCGTAGGTCTGTCCCCAGAAGACTCCCTGGGGGAGGGGGGGGATGATTCTCTTGGGAATGCCCACCCAGAGATCTTCAGCCTGTTTGCCCCTCTGGTCCAGCTTGGTCTGAATTCGATCCAGAGCTTTCCCAAACAATCCCGTCGGTTCTATCGAGTGGTGGAGAAAAGGCACCTTTTGTCCCTCGGGGAGGTCAGTTAAAGTCATCCACAGATGGCGTATCATGATGACCACTTCCGCCATGCCTCTGCCTTGAGCAACAGCGGTTGTTCCCATCATGCGGAGCACAAAGTCTGTTGCCCTGCGGGCCTCATCCAGTAAGTCAGTGGCAGCTTGCTTTTCCGTCGTTACCTGGAGCTGTTGCAGTTTTTCAGCCAGGTAAGCCTACATCACTATTTGCACTAATGTTTGTATTACATTACTGCCTATAGTCATACTACTGTTTACATTCACTGTTTACATTTATTAATACGGTTTACATTTATTACTACTGTTTACATTTACACTACTTTTATATCTACACTACTGCTGATACATATACAGCATTCTCTGACTAGCCTTATCTAAGGATGCCAAATGTGCCTTATGTGCCTTACTGCATATGCCACTTTGCCTACTATACCAACATCAACTACCTCATACATATACTGTGTACATTAACTCATATGCTGCTGTGCCACTCTTTGCAAATGTCAATGCTAGAACCTTCAGTTTATTTTATAGATATACTTTTTATACTTTTTATACTACTATGAAAAAACTCAGGACAGTATTACACTTTTATTATTTCATTTTATGCTTATGTTCATTGGGTGTTTGGTGTTTTAGGGGTGTTTGGTGTTTCAGTGTTGGTGTAAATTTTCATACTTTTATACTACTATGAAAAAACTCAGGACAGTGTTACACTTTTACTATTTTATGCTTATGTTTATTAAATGTTTTAGTGTTTAGTGTTTAGATGGTTACTGTTGCACCGAGGGACTGAGAGAAACGCAATTTCAATCCTGTGTATGTCCTGTACATATTGCAGTTCTGACAATAAAGTTGACTTTGACTTTGATCAACGCGGACGCGTTCATCGCACGCGTCGCGAGTCCCTGAGCTCTGTAGCATTTCTCGAGCAGAGAAGCTGAAGCTCGACAAGCTTTGCTGGGAAGAGTTGGTTTTGTCCCGGATGACTTGGGAGCAAGGTGAGATGCCAGTGTGTCCTCAATTTGAGGCACGTTGGCTATTCCCACCTCATCCATCCCATCCACGTCAAGAAACTGCGAGAGTGGTAACAGCATGGGAGCTCGGGGCTGAACCCAGGTGCGAGTCAGTTCTGTGAGGAAGTCCGGGAACACGGGCATCCTTTGTCTCGTGGCGGCCTGCTGCTTTGAGTAAAAATAGTTTCCTGCCAGCCTCGTGACCTGTTGACAAGGCGGAGGAGGCTCTGGCCATGGGATCTGCAACGCGTCCGCTGCTCTGTGACACAGGTCGAACAGAGCAGGGATGGAAAAGTCAGTTTCCGGGAGCACAGGTACCGGGGTTCGGGAGAGGTCTTCTCCTTGTTCCTCGTATTCGACGTCTGCGTCCTCCGCGGAGAATTCGCCTGAGGCTGAAATCGAGATCTCATCCTCGTTCATCATGCCTCGAGTGTCGAACTTGACTGTTAAGTCCACCATAGGAGCCAGCACGTCAGGGCTGTCACCCCATTCGACTCGTGTGCTGTCGTGCAGAGCCATGTTCTCGAGCTCCGGTGTGGGAGTGAGGGGCTCGGTGGTGTCTGGATCCGCTGGCTCTGCTGGGACGCCCATGGCCTTGGCGACGAAGTGCCTCCTCACCGCCTCCAGCATCCGGCTGCAGTGTGGGCACGAGTCGGGCACATCCAGCGCCATTTTTGTGTGTAACATCCCCAAGCAGACGGGGCAGGCCTCGTGGGTGTCCGTCGCTGCGAGGGAGAAACAGCATCCGCTAGGACAGGCGTGCGAGATTGGGCTCGCTGTCCTACTGGTTTTCCTTGGAAGTCTTGTCTTTCGCTTTCCTTTATCCTGAGGCATGTCCGAGATAAGGCGAGCGAGTCCTTCCAGAATCCTTTTTCTTTTATTTTGAAACGTCTCCTCCGTCGCGTCGCTTCCGCTGGCTTACCCGCTACGAGTTAGCAGGGGTAGCGGTTGTTGGCACAGTTAGTGCCTTCGAGCGAAGCAGTCTGCGGAGAGAGGAGAAGAAAATACTTCGGGGTTAAGAGAAAATGTGCCAGACTAGCTTTCGCTAGCCCAGTAGTACGCAGGAATAATTCTCCGTACGCTCTGTGTAGGGAGCAAGCTCACCTCTGGTTGAGCGATGAAGCAACAGAGAAGTCCCGCAAAGAGAGGTAGTTCAGGTTTAAGCGAGGTGAAGGGCAAAAAAGAGAAAGATGGATGGGCGTCAGCGGCTTAAATACCCAGAGGGCGGGGCCTCTGATGCAACGCTGATGCCCTTGCCGTAAAGGCGTGAATGTATTCCTTCAGGTAATTGCGCGGGGGCGCAATTCCCATAGCATATGTTGCACCGAGAGAACATGACTGAACGGGAACTCAAAGCTCAAAAAGATACGGCTTCTTTGTGTGTTGGTATACATGCAGCATCATATGGGTTGCCCTTTGTAAAGTTGCACAGTCAAAAACAAACATCAATATTTTGGTTTATTTAGCTTTTAATAAAAATATATAATTTTTTTCAAAGTCATATTTTCACCATGTTGTTCATACATTTATAAATATCATAGTTTCCAACTAAATATTTAATGTAAGATAAATATGTAGTTTACAAACTAAATATTTAACTTGCAAGTTAAATATTTAGTTAGTAAACTATATATTTCGGTATAAATTAAATATTTAATTTATACCAAAATATTTAGTTAGTAAACTAAATATTTTGGTATAAAATAAATATTTAATTTACACTTAAGTATCTAGTTTACTTACTGAATATTTAATTTCTAAGCTAAACATTTAAATCTTAAACTAAATATTTAATTTTCTAACTAAATATTTAGCTCAGACTTAAATATTTAACTATCATGTTAAATATTTAGTTATCATGTTAAATAAATAGCTAACAAATTAAATATTTAACTAGAAAGTTAAATATTTAGGTCTGAGGTAAATATTTAGTTAGCGAATTAAATGTTTATTTTGTAAATTAAATGTTTAGTTTGTAAAATATATATTTAGGTCCAAGCTAAATATTTAGCTAGCAAATTAAATATTTAGTTCAGGATTTAAATGTTTAATTTAGCAATTAAATATTTAGATAGCAAACTAAATATTTAGGTGTAAATTAAATATTTAATTTATACCAAAACATTTAATTTACTGACTAAATATTTAACTTGCAAGTTAAGTATTTAATTTGTAAACTTAAGTATTTATCTTGTAAATTAAATATTTAGTTGGGATCTATGACGTTTATAATGTATAAATAACATGTTGAAATATGACTTTGGGAAGAAAAAAAATCTTATGAAAATCTAAATAAACCAAAATATTGATGTTAATTTTTGACTGTGCAACTTTACAAATGGCACCCCATAGATATAAAGGCAGCATCACGAAAATAATTTCTGTCTACAAAGTCAGTAGGCCTACTTAAATTCCTCTATTTAATAAATTAAATTTTAAAATGTTCTCCTGTGAATGAGTTGTGTGCATATTAATGCCATGCTTCAATATGTTTCACCTTGTCTTCAACCAATAAATAAGCCTAACTTCTACACAGCAGAGGACAGTTGATGGACATTTTTCCTCATCTTACTTTTATAGTAAAACCATCTGTTTGCTGCAAAGCAAAGAAAAAAACGTTCACGAATGATGAGTCACTGAGCAGCTTTGATAGAGCACAGATGATATGTGATTTAAAACAATGTAAATAAGAGGCCATGGAGGTTTAGCAAGAGTAAAACGGCAAACAGAAGCTGGGCTTTACGCATTTTAAAAACATTAATGATACATGAAAAATGTGGGAGTGGGTCACAGAGAGCAGAATGAACAGACGCTGTGCTGGCTGCTGAGCTCCCTTTACAGAATAACAAGGAACCATTTTTATCACTGCTAGGAAGACGCAACAGTCAGCTGTCACTCCAACAACCACTGCTATGACACACACACATGCACACACACATCTCCCTCCATCCCTAGCATCTTTTTTCCTCTTCTCCCAGAAGGCGAGCAGGAAGAGAATGACTTTACCTGCAGCTGTGCAGGGATCCAGTCGTGACTGATGGTCTGTCACACACCTGCCAACCCACCAATGAACGAGTGAATGAATGCGTGGCTGTGCTGTGGACACACACAAACGTATGCAATCACACTCTCCTGCTGCTGTCTTCAGGTCAGCCAGGCCCTGGCAGAGTAGAGAGCCAAGATTTCAACAGTTAATTAAAATGGTCCCATCAGGCAGGGCGGCATGGCGGTTCAGTATAGAGCTGGGGCCTCTCAGTGAGCAGGTCGCCAGGCAAATCCCAACCTTCCTGGGTGGAGTTTGCATGTTCTCTACATGCATGTGTGGGTTTTCTCCTGGTACTCCAGTTTCCACCACAGACCAAAAACATGCATGTTAGACTGATTGGTCTAAATTGTCCCTAGGTGAGAGAGAGAGAGGGTGAATGGTTGCTTGTCTCATTTGTCTCTATGTGTGTCCCTGTGATGGACTAGAGACCTGTCCACCTCTCGCACAGTGACTGCTGATATGGACACCAGTGACCCCCGCGACCCAAAAAGAAAGAAATGGGTGAAGATAGTCAATGGATGGATGGATGGATGGATGGATTGCTGGGCTATAAATATGTTTTTGAGGTAAAAGTAAAAATAATAGAAAAACTGTGATCAAAATTAAAGCAAGCAACCTTCATTGAGAAGGCATCATGATGCTTGGTACTCCCACACTCGTATAGGAGGCCACGATGATGACTCCCAGAATAATATCACTTGTGGTCATTTTAGAAAAGGGCGGGGTGCATTGTCCCATTTTAAAGTAGGCAGCTCTAAATTAAACCAAGGAGACATCTTCTTCTGCCTGACCACTTTGTTTTTTTTACAGGAGCAATTTCATCACGTGATATCTGCACGGAAGCTGTAAAACTATGAACACGATAATCTTAGTTGCTGCTATTTGCTGCATTGTCCTATGAGAAAGAAAAAATAAAACAGAAGATATTCTTTAAATGTAATTACAGCAGACTCTGATAGACATCTGCTGTGTACTCCATCACAGTCTTTTATGCTAAGAAAATCCTCACACTGCAGGCAGATTATGTAAAACTAAAATATAACAAATCATTAACTTAAAGAGACAGACATGGAGTGATCTCATGTTTATTAAATTAAAATTTGTTTGGTTTTCTTAAAGTGATCATATTTATCTTTAAAAGATGTATTCTATTTGAGCAGATTTTTTACATTCATTAATTTGCCTGTTGTCAAGTTGACACAGACTCAAAAAGGACAGAGAGAAGTTTCAGACAACAGCTCTGTTTCTTGGCCCAGACCCTGGATAATCACATCCATCATACAGACAGACAGACAGACAGACAGACAGACAGACAGGCAGGCAGACAGACAGGCAGGCAGGCAGGCAGGCAGGCAGGCAGGCAGGCAGGCATGCATGCATGCATGCATACATACATACATACATGCATGCATACATACATACATACATACATACATACATACATACATACATACATACATACATACATACATACATACATACATACATACATACATACATACATACATACATACATACATACATACATACATACATACAATTTGTTAGCGCTATAGCGGATTTACTAATTTTTATAATCCATAAGCGGATTTGCGCTATTTCTATTTAAAATGCAGTACTGCTAATAACTAATTATCTATCAGTAAAATGAAAAAACATATTTACAGGCTCTTAAATCAACCGGACGACTTCTCACGGACCATATCCGGTCAGCGCCAGATGTGGTCCGTCAAAAAAGGCGGTCCCCGCCCTAAGGGGGCTAGAGAGAGCGCTCTCTCTATAGCAGTTAGCAGCCAGTGTGTTACTCTGCAGCCTTATTGCTTGTTTTCGAAGAGTCAGACAAAGTTTTTAACATGGAGGGTGAACTTATGGATGTTTCTCAGCGGCCTACGCGACGCGTCAGCGCCTCATTTGCCCTGCTCAAAATGGCGACCGGCCACAGAAGCGAAGGACTTTACAAGAAAACACGGTAAAAACAATTATTTCTTTGCTGAGAAAAAATATATTTCTTAGCTGACTTTATAGCACAAGGTTTTTCTGAGCTTAACCGTTTCACGAAATGGTCAAATCTGCTGGATTAAAAAAAGTAGTTCGCCATTTGCCCTGCTCAAAATGGCGACCGGCCACAGAAGCGAAGGACTTTACAAGAAAACACGGTAAAAACAATTATTTCTTTGCTGAGAAAAAATATATTTCTTAGCTGACTTTATAGCACAAGGTTTTTCTGAGCTTAACCGTTTCACGAAATGGTCAAATCTGCTGGATTTAAAAAAGTAGTTTGCCATTTGCACGTTAGCGCTTTAGCATTAGCTTCCGCTAGCTTTGCTAAGACATAAGCGCTTTTGAAATTGCGGACCTAAATAAATTAATAAGCGCTTTAGAAATAGCGGAACTAATTTTTGGATTAGCGCTGCCCAGCACTGGTCATTACCCACGTGGGCATTGAAGTCCCCCAGCAGAATAAAGGAGTCCTCAGCTGGCACACCTTCTAGCACCCCTGCCAAGGACTCCAAGAAGGCCGGCTACTCTGAACTGCAGTTTGGCGCCTAGGCACAAACAGTCAGAGCCCATCCCACCACCCGCAGTCGAAGGGAAGCCACCCTCTCATCTACCGGGGAAAACTCCAACACACAGGCACCAAGTCGGGCACTACAAGTAGACCAGTGGTGGCTGGTGGACTTTCCACCGGGGAGGCTATAACTCCAAAATATTATTTATATATACAGGTAGTCCTCGGGTTACGACACCCTCGACTTATGGCAATTCATACTTACAAACGTAGCATGTTAATAAAAATATTTAAAAAAATAAAATATATATATATTTTTTTGTGTGTTTAAATATTCTTGATTTCATGTGTACAGCACTTTGTTGCAGCTGTAGTTGTTTTAAAATGGCTTTATAAATAAAGTATTATTATTATTATTATTATTATTATTATTATTATTATTATAATTTTGAAGCCGATTACGCAGTTTCCGGCAGTGTTCGGCGGTTTTCGGCGGTGTTCGGCAGTGTTCGGCAGTTTAGCCAGTTAGCTCCGGCCTCAAGAAGACGGCTTCGAACGGACAATGTCCGTTTAGAGGTTCCTACGCTCGGATACAGGAGCTGAACGGCGGTTTTGTGGAGTGACTGATGGGCAAAGGAGAAAGACGCTGTGAAGCAGCAGACAGCGAGCCAGGCTGGAGAAGCAACAAGATAACATGCTAACAAGCCTAGCTGTAGGATGGATGCTATTGCTCACCAGGGACATGGAGCCGACAGGCGGTGGAGCTCACCTTGATGTCCGCCTGGCAGCCTCAGATGTTGGATTGTTACCGAGCTAACATGCTAAGACGCGGAGAAACAGCTGCAACAGCCTTTTTGGAGGGTCTAACATGCTAACGCGGCGCGGCCTAACATACTAAAGTGAAGGGTCTAACGCTAACGCGGCGTAGCTTCTTGGACGAACACCACGGAGAAACGGCTGCCAGTAAGTTATTAACTCTTTTTCTGGCTCCAAATGTATGGAGTTAACATGCTAACAGTCCTTCCTGTAAACAGTTTGGACCATGTGGAGTAGCACGAAGCTGCGGAGCTCGGACGTGCAAGAGCTGATGTAACCTAGCTGTATTTTATTTGTTTATTCTGTGTTACTTGCTTTTCTGGATTGTTTTTACTTTATGGGTAGTGTCCCTTTAAGAGCAAAGTACGACATTACTTTACGGCAGCATTCCGACTGCAGTTACTAAGAAAACTCCCGGGCTTCTGAGTTTCAGAGCTGCTGCAGAGAAGAGACATGCTAGTCTCTGCCGTCCTTCTGCATATCGCCTGACTTCTTTATGCCTGATATAGGTTTTCCTACTAGGTGAGCATTACTGGAGATTTGTAATGTCGTATGTGTTCTAATTTTATGTACTAAGTTGTTACTAATGCAGTAATGTTTTGGAAACCAAACTCAGGTTTTACTGTTGGTATTGTGTTAAAATTACTGTCAAGTTGTCATGTTAAGTGAAATATTTAATATTCATCGATGTTCATAAGGTGGTTATTATCTTATGGAGTTATATGCTTGATAAAGAATCTTAAATGCTGTTTTAAAATGGAGCTCACTGCTCGCTGTTACTAGGGGAATTTCAGGGCTTCTGAGTTTCAGAGCTGCTGCAGAGAAGAGACATAGAATAGAATATATCTTTATTGGCATCGTCATTGCACCGAAGCACAAAACATTGCAATTGACGCACACACCGTCCTTGATAGGGGACATGTGCACAACAGCTGCAGCAGAAATTAATCCGCGCCGCAAACAATCAGATATGGAAAAAAGGAAGGTTACAATAGGGTAAACAGTGGTATTCAAAAAAGATTCTATCACATTTTGTCTTACAGGACACTCTATGATACAGTCAAAAAAACTCTACAAGCAAGCCAACAGTTATGACAAATCACATTTATGCATTTTGAGGTGGAGGCAGTGAGATTCCTGTCCATGAGCCATTCCAGATAGCAACAGTTCTGAGATGTGACCAGCCGGCCTCCGATAACGCTCACAGAAAAGTTCTTCGGGGGGGGGGGAGGTAGCGATAGATAGCAGCTGGTGTCCTCAGTAAACACGTCTCAGGAGAAATTTGAAATCCAACCTTCCAAGGCTGTTTGTTTAGGGGGAGTCAGATAAGGGTGACAAATATTTTCACTTCAGGCACGCAGTGTAATTTTCTGCAGCCTTGAGTCCTGCTTGGGTAACTCTGATCCAAAATGATCCAATTCGGGATTTTTCCACTGATCCAAGCTGTGGCCCTCAGATGTTGACCAGTACAACGTCCAGAGTCCCAACCCGTGGGTGATCAGTTCACCTTCCGGATAAGCTCGTAAACAGCTGATTTGTCGAGGTCACGGCACAGGTCAGACTACGGGTGCTTCAGCATTAAGTCCTGCTGAGTCTCCCTCATTTGCCGATAAGCCAGTGCTCCACAAACGCCCAAAAGCAAAGCGTTGCCATCATAAATCCAATTTAATCCAGATTGTTCAAGTCCCCACAGAGTACAGGGAGTGAGACGCTCACCATTCCATCGCCAGGAATCCATGGCGTATCTTCCCGGTCAGTCTGCGAGGATGGGCTGGCTTCCCTGTGCCTTGCCTTTTGTTGAAATCTTGTCCATGGAATTGATTTGCCCATACAACCCAATTCATCTTAATCTGCGTTCGAGGTGCTTTCTGAGGAGCTTCAGACAAGACAAGAGCCGCGCAGGGGGAGGTCGGGGGAGGAAGGGAGCGAGAGAAGAAGCGACTGTCTCCACCAGTTGCCAGAAGAAAGATCAGTGATGCTAGTCGCTGCCGTCCTTCTGCATATCGCCTGACTTCTTTATGCCTGATCAATGTTTTCCTGCTAGTGCATTATTTTGGCCAATATTGGAGAAAGGAACAATGGGAAGGTGCTCCTGTGCCTGCGGAGAAAGAGAGAGAGAGGCTGCTGAGTTTTCCGTGTCGGACGCTGCCTGCCATCGTCATTCTGGGCCGCCATCCCAGCCAGTACAACCTCTTTCATCTGTCTGTTCGTACGCATCAGACACACACACACAAATATAGTGCTCTATATGAATTTTTTGTTGTTGTTGTTGTGCTGGCCAGCTTCTATTAATTTTATTTTTTATCAAAAGAGGACTTGCTACTGAGACAAATATAATTTGTCCCACACAGTTCAGAAGTGTGTTTAAGTGAAACGAGCGCAATGAATATGTTCCACTCATGTTTGGAGTGAATGTTTTTTTTCTTGTTGTTGTTGGTTTTATATATAATAATAATAATAAACTTTATTTGTATAGCACCTTCCTACAATGCCTTGCATTGACCAAGGTGATTAACAGGACAGAAAATATAAAACCGGTACAATAAATCAGTGAAAATTAAATAAAAGCAACAGCAATAAAAGGAGGCAATGGAAATAAAAAATGCTACATACTAAAATACCAAAAGTAATAAAAGTTACACACTGAAAGCTTTTTTGAACAAGTGGGTCTTCAGTCTGGTTTTGAACAGAGTCAGATCAGAGGTGGCACGCAGCTCAAGGGGGAGGCTGTTCCAGGCTTTTGGGCCGGCAACAGAAAAGGACCGGTCTCCCCATTGTTTGTACCTTGAGCGAGGCACCTCCAGCAGGTGTTGACTGGCAGATCGTAAAGCTCTGCCGGGCTGATGGACTTTCAAAAGTTCTGAGATGTAGAGAGGTGCAAGTCCATTCAGAGCTTTGAAAACAAACAGCAGCAGCTTGAACTGTATCCTGAACTGAACCGGGAGCCAGTGTAAAGAGGACAGGACAGGAGTGATGTGTTCATATTTTCGTGTGTTGGTCAAAAAGCGGGCAACAGAGTTCTGTACAAGTTGTAAACGGGAGATGGAGGATTGATTAATACCAACATACAAAGCATTACAGTAATCAAGTCTGGAGCTCATAAAGGCATGGATGGCTTTCTCCAGATCACTACGGCTGAGGAGTGACTTTACTTTAGAGACGGAGCTGAAAGAAGTTTTCCAGAAAAAAACTGTATGACCGAGTTGAGACAAAGTTGGATGTGTTTCAGTCCAGTAATCTTGCAATAAACATAACTGGCTGATAGTAAACTGCTATCTGAACCAGAGTAACTCCTATTCTTTGGTTGCAAAATTGGCCCCCGAACAGGGACTTTAAAGGCATTCATCTTGTCTCTAATATTGTTGAACAAAGCATATTTTCCCAGGTCAACATCTAAGTTAAATATGGAGCTTTGTGAAATATATGGTTTTGACCTCGAGTGCACTGTAATTCTTAAAGGTGTCCCAGCTACAACTAAACTGGATGATGTAAAACGGGTCTTTTTAGCGCTTGATGATGTTATCAAAGTGCAATTCATTGACAGTCTCTCTGATCCCATTTTGTGCCAGTTTGGCGAAGGTATTACTCCTCTGTTGTTGGACTGTGAGTACTCAGTTGTTGATTCATTATGGGAGGTTGTACAGATTGATGATTACTGCTCCCCTAAATGTGGAAATGAGTCATTCAGTCAGGAAGTAGTACCTCTTGCACGTGCCATGTGTAACATGACAATGAGTTTTCAGGAACAAGTTCACGAGCTGGCCCTAACATACAACATGAACCCTGCTACATTAAGCCAAGTAGCTGCAAGTCACATTTGTGGAAAACATGATGAAAGAAAACCTGTATCATCAACTCCAGCATCTGCACTCAAAACCCAGCCCGTTACCCATTTAAGACCAGCTGTCACAGATGATGAGAACCATACCTCAAATCGCACACAGGCAGCAAATGAGACTGTATTAATCAACCCTCTGGCTGCTGATGTCCAAAAGGTTATAGTAGAACATATTGTAAAACATGACTCAACAGTACCCTGATGCATGCTCAATAATCCAGGTAGAAAAATCCAAAAAAGCTAAGTCTGGTCCTCTGGACATTTGAATGTCCAGAGGACCAGACTTAGCTTTTTTGGATGACTCAACAGTGCACCAGCCTCTTTCAAGAGAGCTAAGGCTTTTCTCTGGCAAGTCTCCAAAACCTGCAACAGAAGTAGATTTTAGCATATGGCGGCTTCGAGCTAAGCAAGTGATAAACGACATTAGCCTATCAGAAGGGCAGCAGCGCCGTATAATACTCGATAGCTTACTTACCTCCGCTTTAAATGTGGCTCTTTTCATTGGAGCTCAAGCCACACCAAGTGCTTATCTTCAAGAATTAGAGAAAGCATATGGTAATTAGGGTAGGGCATCGTTTGAATTTGAGCGATTCTGGTTCAGATTCCGATTCTTCATTTCAATTCCGATTCTTTTCGATTCTCGATTCCGATTCTTTTTGTAGGCGGGGTTAAAAAAAGACATGTCAATTCAATTCAGTTTATTTATACTGTATAGCGCCAAGTCACAACAGAAGTCGTCTCAGGGCACTGAACAGAAACAATCAAATGTAAAAATAATAAGTTAACAGAAACTTTCATATAAAAATAATAAGTTAACACTATTTATCTGAGGAGACTGCTTTGAGTTTAACTCCATCATGTTATAAATGAGCTACAGTAGTTAGCCAAAGTTCTTTCAGGATGAAATCATTTGAACTTCTATTTGAATTTTAATGCTATGAACTTTTTCCTTTTTGTTAAATTTACTATGAATTTCTCACAGAGCTCTTTTCAACCAGTGTATAAATATCAAACTTATGAACTTCAATATGTTGTGAATTTTCTTTTCGCAGGGGTACACTTTTACAAGAGAGCTTGAAAACACATTTCCACATGTCCAGTGTCTGATGCTGCAGTCATGTTACTGAGTTCCCACTGATGGGCTAACCTGCTGCAGATCAAAATTATCCTCCTCATCCTCCACTCCTTCATTCTCAGGCCTTTCCTCAGAATAATAATAATAATAATTCAATTTATAACGCACTTTTCATTAGTGAAAATCTCAAAGTGCTACACACATTGAATGCTACACACATTCATACACCGATAGTGGCAGACTACCATGCAAGGTGCTTTCCAGTCCTACCGGGAGCAACTCGGGGTTAAGTGTCTTGCCCAAGGACACAACGACACATGGTGTGGGGAACCGGGATTCGAACCGCCAACCTTCCGATCGGGGGACGACTGCCATTACCACTACGCCACGGCCATGCAGACTGCATGGTGACCCCATCATCTCCATAGTCTTCCTCTGTTGACACAAAGAATATTACTAGGATTTAGATTTCATATTTTAATAGCAGAAAGGACAGTTGTGCATGAATGACACTTCACCTGCTCCATCAGCTTTCTCTGTATCTGCTCCCAGACACATCATCCATCTTCTTTTTAAAGAGCAGAGCAGCTCTTCTTCACCTTATAACAAGGTGGGATTAAAGCTGCTATATGTAACTTTTCCAACTATATATTTTTAACATATTTCTTCACTCTGTCACTTGATTGATGTTAGAGAGGTAATCTCTGAAAAAAACTAAAAACAAATATTGTCCCCTTGCTTCTCCAGGTGGTAAATAAGCATTTCTAAAAAGAAAAAGTGACCCGCCATTTTCCAGCCAATAAAAACAAAGTTTGTAACCAGCCAATAAAAACCGAGCTTGAATTTGAATCAGCCAATAAAAACCGAGCTTGAATTTGAATCAGCCAATAAAAACAGAGCTTGAATTTGAATTTCAACAGACCACAAGGGGGCAGAGCCATATATGTCTCTGAGGGGGAGGGATCAGAATGCTTTGCTTGTTGAAATGTTTTCTAAGTGCTGATTTTCTACAGAAAATGCAGACTTCACCTTTAACTTATTTGACAAGTGGTCCATGGTAGGTGGTGTGTAATTGGGTTGATGGTTTTCACCATGTCCCTGCAAACATATAAACAAACATATCCCTGTTACTGTAATGTTAGTTGGACAATTATTAGTTCTGTTGTTATTGCCTAACTAACCTATATGTTGGTGATTCCACGTCTGAAAAGGGATGCAACCTTTTCACAACATATGCTGTAATCGTTCTGTATCACTCTTCATACAGTTGCACAAATGTATTTCTTTTGGATGCTGTGGTGGACACCTGCCTAGCATTATTAGCCATTTCAGATCGTCTGTCTAAGAAAACAATCAGAATCAGAATATCTTTATTGACATTGCACCAGGTACAACGTGAACATGTACGCACAGTCATCCCGAAGGGGGACTAAAGGCCCCAATATACCTGTTTCTTTTGCCTCACGCCGCTGGACTCGCGTGTGCTGCGCACCTGCAGCCCTTTTATACTCTGTGCAAGCGCAGCTCTCTGTGTGCAGCTGCAGCCGGGCAGAGGAGGACAAATTGAGGTCGCTGATTGGTCATTTGCTGACACGCGAGGCAGTTTATCAACGCGCGCGCATAGGCGTAGTAAAATCCGACCTTGGCGCGCTCACGCCCGTGATCAAAGGCTTTTGCCGCGGCGCTCCCACGGCGCTCCCACGGCGCCGAGCGGCGTGAGGCAAAAGAAACAGGTATATTGGGGCCTTAAGTGTGTGAAGCTGCAGCGGGATTCGCGCGGCCATCTCATCCCTTATCAGAATGATAATCTTAGATATGAAAAAGGAGAAAACCATGAGGATTGGTAGTGGTATTACAAAAAAGATCTTTCACATCTTGTTCTATTAGGACACGACATGAAACATAAAAAAACTCTACCTGCAAGCACAATTAAGTCAAATTACATATGCATTTGAGGTCCAATCGGTGAGATAAGTCCATGAGCCTTTTTTCAGATCAGCCACAGTTCTGTGATGTTTCCAGCCAGCGTTTCTGATAAGCGCTCACAGGGAGTTCTCCGGAGAGGGGGGTAGGCGAGGTGCGATAGATGCAGCTGTTGTCCTTGGTACGGTAACTCATGACCCAGGAGAAATTTGATAATCAGCCCTTCCTCAAGGCTGTTTGGGGAGTCACATTGCGATAAGTTTGATTGTTGAATTTTCTTCAGGCAAACCGTTCACTTTTTCTGCAGCCTTGAGTGTCTGTTCTGGACGATCAAAATCCAATATCCAATATGTTTTAATCCTTCCACTGAAACCATGCAATAAATTCCAATACGAGCTAACGTTAGCATTGTGTTTGTATTTGAGCTGACGTACCGCTTTAAGTGGAGTATAACTTGTTAGCTGGCTTAATGTTGGTATGAGACATAGTTTATAGTTGTTTTGTTTACCTGATAGAGATGGATAAGGAGGCAGTGAAAAGTCCGGCGGAGTGTTTTGCAGATGGACCACTCTTCTGGTCGGACACGGACGAAGCGAAAATAATCTAGCGGAGCGTGTCAAAGATGGGCCACTATTTTACTTCTCCACCCTCCTTTGCATGATTGAAAATTATTGCAAGGGCTGCACTGAGCTGACTGGTCATTTTATTAAAGTTAAGCCACGCTTTGACCGCAGCTGCTCACTTCCGGTGGATTCTTCTTCGTTGGTTTTTGGCGGCAAATTCTTCTTCGGCGTTGGCGGCTACTTCCAATAGACAGACTAGCATCGAAAAAAGGAATCGAAAATTAATATTTTGAACGATTCCGGGAAAACCGGACAGTTAGTCCAGGTTCCGAATGATTCTCGATGCCCAACTCTAATGGTAATGTTACAGGAGGGGAAAAGCTGTATACAGTATTCAGTTTCTAGAGACACATCAGAACAGTGGGGAGAATGCATCTGACTACCTCCGTCGACTTCAAACTCTGCTGCAAGAAGTTGTAGAAAGCAACGGTGTGGCTAAGCAGGACTTTGACTCTCAGTTATTAAAAGCAGTTCCTCCGAGGCTGTTGGGATGATTCCTGCGTCTGAAAGAGTCAGATCATAGCCCACATACCATTTTGACATTTTCAGAACTACTGTTCAAAATAAAAACATATGAAAAAAAAAGACCCATTTAAAGGAAATGAGGAGAAAGTGACATATGGGGGCAAGCTCAACCAAAATCCATACCAGGACTCATTTCACTAGTGACGACTCAGAGCCCTCTAGCAACACTCTCCCTCTAATAATAATAATAATAATAATAATAATAATGAACTCAATTTATAATGCACTTTTCATTAATAAAAATCTCAAAGTGCTACAAAGTGTAACAAAGCAAAGATCAAAATAAAACAAGTGATAAAATCAAATAAAATCAATAATAATATCAACTAAGATCAAAGATAAAATCATGTGGATGCAGATTAGGCTTGCTTAAAAAATAAATATAAAATAAAACAAGTGATAAAATCAAGTAAAATCAATAATGATATCAGCTAAGATCAAAGATAAAATCATGTGGAGGCAGAATAGGCTTGCTTAAAAAGAAAAGTCTTTATGCTGCTTTTAAAGTCAACCAGTGACTGTGGAGCTCTCAGGTCGTCAGGGAGGGAGTTCCACAGGCGGGGGGCAGCCACACAGAATGCTCGGTCTCCCATGGTCCTCAATTTGGTCCGAGGAATATGAAGTAAATTACTGTTCTGTGATCGTAGAGACCGGGTGGATGAATATGGTGCAAGAATGTCCTTTAGATAGTCAGGTGAAGTGCCGTGCAAGCATTGATGTGTAATGAGAGCAGTTTTGTACTGAATTCTGTAGGTGACAGGAAGCCAATGGAGGTTATGGAGAATGGGTGTAATATGATCAAATTTACGAACTCTCAACAGAATCCTTGCTGCCAGATAGGACCAGATGTCTACTCTAGAGAACAACTGGAAGAGAAGATCAGGCAGTTGGAAGTTGAACTTCAGAGAAACGTGTCCGTTAAACACCCTCATCCTTCCAAAGAAGAGAAACCAATACGGAAGCTTCACCACAGAACTAAAGGCAGTCCTGCAACTTCAGCCGCCCCAGCAACTTCAGCAGCAAATCTCACAAAAGTTGGAAAGTTTTGTTATAACTGTGGAGACGACGCTCATTTGTTGCCACAATGCACCAATCCAACCAATGCTGTCCTGGTGCACCAGAAACTGTGTACGAGACATCAAACCAGGCAGAATCAACTCACACTAAACCCACAACACAAAACCTCTTTGCCAAACTTGGCTTTAAACAAGTAAGGGCTCCTGCTATGGAACAGGCAGAGGCCCAGAGTCAAACTAGTTTCCTTGTTTTAAATGAGAATATTGCCGAGTCATCCCATGCAACAGAACTCCCTCAGATCCCCGTTGGACTGGTGGGAAAACCATGTGACAGTGAAGCATGGTTGGATGGAGCTCAGTGCATATGTATTATTGACACTGGGTCACAGATGACCATTATATCTCAGTCATTTTACTCGCATTACCTTTCCCACCGACAGTTATTCTCTATTAAAGGGGCACTCGATATTTAAGGAGCAGTGGGGCAAAAGGTGCCTTATGTGGGATATGTAGAGGTGGAGGTTCAGTTCCCAAAAGATGCATGTGGAATAGGCCAAGGCTATCACATCTTAGCTTTAGTCAGTCTAGACCAGGCCTACAACAATGAGTACCCTCTTCTTGTTGGTACAAATATCTTGCGTCTAATGACATGTGATTTAAGGAAGATGGGTGGGGAATTTTTTTTTTTTTTAACTTTGCCCATTCAGGCCAATTGGGTAATGGCTTGTGCCAAGTGTCATGAGCTGACACATTCTCAAACAAAGAGTGCAAAAGTTCTTCGTATCACACTCAGCAGCAAAGTACCTGTACACCTAAAGAGTGGTGAGTTATACACTTTAAAGCAGGGGTCTGCAACCTGCGGCTCTGGAGCCACATGCGGCTCTTTGGTCCCTCTGCAGCGGCTCTTTCAAGCTTTGACCAAAACTAATAAAACTGAATTATATTTGTTGTTATGCTGTACGCATCATAGTGGACCACGGTCATGTCCACTACATGTAACCACAACCAAAAAGGTCTACTGGTAGTTTTAGCAGTTTTCCTGTCATTTCTTTGGTAAATTTGTGAAAACTGGAACACGTACAAGGAGTAAAACATACCTACTTTAACATTATTCTTTATTTCTATACTTTTTTGTTTCCTACAATAAAAAAATCTCCTAGATCTGCATGCAACTCTCTTTAAAAGAATCAGGTCTTTTCATTTGCCTTAAATTGTAAAAATATAAATTATTAGTTATTTTATCTTTATGTCAACCCTAGTGACCACAAAAGCCCTTTTCAACAAAGTGGCCCATGGGACACCAGTTGATAACCACAGTTGTAGCATGTTGTTGCGGCTCTGAACACTTTTAATTTAGTGAACAAAGACGTAAAATGGCTCTTTTGATTGTAAAGGTTGCAGACCCCTGCTTTAAAGGGTATCTGCCATTCTAAGCAAAGAAATGGTGAGTTTCAAGCTCTTGTAGGTGGTGCAGAGGAAGCCCCTATACCAGGAGGCTTAATAGTTTATGATCAGATTGTGGAGGTAAAGTCTGAATCCCACAGTAAGTTCCGCCTAGCTGTTAAAAACATTTCAGAACGTGACGTAACTGTATCCAAAAACTCTCATTGCTGAGTGCTCTCCCATTGACTGGGCTATGCCTATCACATCCAGCAGACCAGACATTTCGTCAGATGCTGAGGTTCCCCAAGCACATTCCTTTTTGGTAGCTAGTGATGTAAAAGTAGCACCAACAACTGAAACTCTCAATCTTGACTTTGGTGACAGCCCTATATCACCCCATTTAATTAAAGGAAGACATACAACATAGAATCAACACTGAAGTTGCTAGTGCTTTTTCTAGGCATGATCTAGATGTTGGTAGCGTTGCAGGTGTCTCTCACCATATTGAACTAGAACCTCATGTGCCGTTCAAAGTGAGGACAAGACATGTCTCACCTGCAGACTTCAATGACTTAAAATGGCATCTTCAAGATCTTTTGATTGCAGGTGTAATAGAAGAATCTCAGTCCCTATGTCTCTCCCATTGTTCTAGTCCGCAAAAAGAATGGAGAGTTGCGAATGGTGGTGGATTATCGCAGACTGAACAATTTAACTAAGAAAGACGCCTACCCATTACCTCGGATAGAGGAGACATTTCCCCTATTGTCAGGTTCAAGGTGGTTCACCGTGCTGGATCTTAAGAGTGGGTATTATCAGCTGGATGTTGAACCTGCAGATCGACCAAAGACAGTGTTTACTACGCCCTTCGGTACCAGGCAGTTCCGCAGAATGCCACAAGGTTTAACTAACGCCCCAGCCGCATTTCAACGAACTATGGAGAAAGTGATGGAAGGAATTAACCTCCAAGAGGTTGTTGCCTTCTTAGATGATCTTATCATATTCTCAAGTTACCCTGATGCATGCTCAATAATCCAGGTAGAAAAATCCAAAAAAGCTAAGTCTGGTCCTCTGGACATTCAAAAAACAAAACAAAACAAAGGCACAAAAAGTTTCTTTTCTTTGTGAAAAGAAACCGTCCATCATTAAACAGAGGTGGAGGCCTCCGGGTTCAACTGTCCCCCACTTACAATGCTGTTATTGCTGGTATCACTCAGCCCTCTGTGAATAGCAAACAACCATCAGGGTGTTAACGATCCATCGTCAGGCTGATGGTCCTCCTTGATCATGTGAGCAGCTGGTTTCGGCTGTCATCAGCCAACTGGTTGATCCACTGTGGGAGGGTGCTATTTATAAGACTGAGCTGAACTCAGCTTCTCAGACTGAGGAAGTCTTTCGGACGAAAGACGAAACGTTTCTACAGTTTTTTTTTGTGCTGTTTGGTTTTGTTTTTTGAATGTCCAGAGGACCAGACTTAGCTTTTTTGGATATTCTCAAGTTCAGTTGATGAACATGAGGAGAGACTAATGAGGGTCCTCCAACGCATTGCAGATTTTGGTCTCAAACTGTCCCTTTCCAAATGCAAATTCTTTCAGACTTCTGTGAAGTATTTGGGGCATGTGATATCTGCACAGGGGATAGAACCTGATCCAAAAAAGGTAGTTGCTGTAAAAGAATGGCCTCAACCTCAAACTGTTAAGGAGCTGCAGTCATTCTTAGGTTTCACTGGCTATTACAGACGCTTTGTTAAGGATTATGCCTTATGCCGGGTTCTCACCAAACGCTTTTCGTGCATCAAAAAAGCTCCTGACGCGCTGGGTTGGCTGCTTGTCAACAGATGTCTGTACACATGGAACGCGTCTGATGACGCGCAATTGGAGCATCGTCTGGCTCCTTTTTCCGGTGGGGTTTGTTTTGTGTTTTTGTGCACCGGGCAGATAAGATCAGCTGTTCGTGAGCCCTGTTACTACTTGAGTGGGTTTTCTACGAGCCGAACTGCAGCTCCGGAAGTCTTTGTTGAGATTAAAACTTTTTTTATGTTTGGGGTGATCGTACGCTCGAGCGGACAGCGGCAACTGTAAAAATGCCAAGTTTCTTACCGGAGGCTCGTTGGGTAAGTTTGAAAAGTCCAAAAAAAGTCCCGTTGTTGTTAGGTCATCACATAGCAGAGGCTCTCCCGATTGGTTGCTGCGACACGGCGAGCAGCAGAAGCAGGTCAAATCTAGCTTCGACAGTCGCTGCTCGGAGGCGACGCGGGCGCGGAAAACAGCTGCCACTCCACTGCCGCGTTGCTTGAACTGCTACGGGCGCGCCACGCTGCGCCACGCCAAGATGCTCGGCCACAATGTAAAGTGGCTGCTTCGGCTGCGCGAAAAGCGTTTGGTGAGAACCCGGCAAAAGTGGTTAGACCTCTGAATGATTTGTTGAAAGGAGACTGGAGTCCTAGGCATAAAAAATCTAGCCATTGGCCCCAGAAACAGTCACATCCACTTGGGGACAGATGGACCCCTATGTGTAAAACTGCTTTTAGAGGGTGATGGGAGTCAAACTGTAGATACTGGTCTGTGTGGGTGGGTTTGCAAATTTCCTCTATCAGAAACTGAGACCTCACAGTCCAAGAAGCCAACCTGCCATTTTGTACATCTTCTCATGTGAACTTGATATATTTATCCACAGAGTTGATGTGATCAGTGAAATGTTGGACTTCCTGAGATTTAATTTTAACCCAGGTGTCATCAACATATCTGAACCAATGACTTGGTGGTCTCCCTGAAAAGGACGTCAAGGCTCTCGTGGACCAAATTGGGTGCACACATTGGGTGCCGAACGGGTACGGGAAAGGCACGAGAGTGTTTCAGGGTGGACTAGCTCGACTTCCCGCGGTCGCCACGAGAAGGGCGGAGCGGCGCTAAGGCATTCACACGTGCATTTTCGCAGGAAATGCGATTTTTCTAGCTCTCTTTTCTACCTCCTCCATGTACAGGTTGGCAACAATAGGAGAAACTGGAGACCCCATAGCACACCCATGTTTCTGCCTATAATATCAGAGTCAGAGAGTCTTTATTGTCATTTGCACCGCATGTGGTACATGTGATGAAAACGAGATTATGTACACGGGGTCCCAGTTACATCCAACAACAAATGCTAGAGAAAAACAGTAATAACATCTAGAATTAACTAAGAGAAACATCAACTAGTAATACACTAAGCCCTAATGTAGTGGAAAAACATCATTATAAACAGCAGCACGAACATGAGTCTGTATGAGCAGATGGTCACAGATGAACACAGCAACAAGAAAACAGATCAGCATCAGCATGATGTGATATTTTGCAGTGTTTATTCTTATTATTTATTTATTCATGAGTCTAACAGCCTCAGGGTAGAAGCTGTTCCTCAGTCTAGTGGTTCTACATTTGATGCTCCTCAACCTCCGTCCTGAGGGGAGTGGGGCAAAGAGTGAGTGTGCTGGGTGAGTGAGGTCTTTCATGATGCAGGTGGCTCTTTTCCTGCATCTGGAGGTGTAAATGTCTGTGATGGTGGGGAGACTGACTCCAACAGACTTCTGTGCAGCCTTCACCACTCTCTGTAGAGCTTTCCTCTCTGCAACTGTGCAGCCTCCATGCCACACATTGATGCTGGAGCACAGGATGCTCTCCACTGCACACCTGTAGAAGGAGGTGAGAACTGGGCTGCTCAGACCAGCTCGTCTCAGCCGTCTGAGGAAGTAGAGTCTCTGATGACCTTTCTTGATCAGGCTGGTGGTGTTGTTGCTCCAGCTGAGGTTATCATTCAAGTGTACACCCAAGTACTTGTAGCTGGAGACCACCTCCACCGCAGATCCACCTATGTTCAGTAATATTGCTCCCCATATGTGAAGTAGGTTGACTGCAGGCAGTTTCAAGAGTTGACACAGTTGCTCTGTGGAAAGTGTGGTCCTGCTTAAACAGACTACCTCTACTGCTCCATCAACAGGAATGCACATAAAGAGTGATGTGACATCAAAAGAGACCATTGTTTCATCAGTCTCCATGATGACATCCCTCACCTTATCCACAAAGTCCATGGTGTTCTGAGCTGCCAACTAAAGGGATGAGTACAGACGCCAGATATTTGGAAACATTGTAAGTGGGACCGAGTTAATCATGTTAACAATTGGTCTTAAAGGTACACCTTGTGAATTTTAGGTAAACCATACAGACTAGGTGTGGCCTCCCCTGGATATAGTCTGTGGTACAGAATACGGTCAATAGCTTATCCTGCTCCAAATTTTTCAGGCACTCTATCAACTTCTTCTTGTAACCACTTCCTGGATCTCTTTTCAGCAGTTCATAAGTGGTTCTTGAAGTGTTGTTATTAGTACCTCATCTGTGTTCTTTATTTGATAACAGGTCTCTTTTATAAATGAGTCCTCATGACTCAGTGGGACCAACCTGTATAAATAAAGGTTAAATGAATGAAGTGGTTGTGTAAAGTGCTATATAAATGAATAAATGAAATGAAATGAATGAATGAAGGACTGGAGACCTGTCCAGGTGTCCCCAACTCTCACACAGTGACTGCTGGACATGGACACCAGTGACCCCAAGCAGGTAAAGATGATAGATGGATGGATGTAATAATATATAATAAAATATTTTCTACAAAGCCTTTAATTGCTGACACAAAGGAAATAAAAATGGGAATTTTAATGTTTTCAGAAATGGCAGTGTGGACGCTGAGCGCTGAATGAAGTTTGATGAAGAAGGTGAAACTGAGTCACTAAATCTGAAAGAAGCAAAAACTGAAGCTCCAAGCTACAAGAAGCAAAAGGCTGGCTAAAAAGCTAAATGTAGCCGAAGGGTAGCCTAAAGCTAAAAGTAGCATAAGACAAAAACAGAGCTGAAGCAGATTTCAAAGAGAACAATGATTTAAGCTCAGTGTCTTTGTTATGGGAAAATATTGTAAATTCTTAAACATTTTAATATTGTATTAAATTTACCAAAAAAAGTCATAGCAGCAATCTCCTGATTGCACTGAACATTTTTTTAATGACTAAAATATTACAGCGTTCAGGACAAAAATATGAAGAACAGAAATACTAAAATAACCTGAGGGGGTGTTAACTTCAAAAAATGAACTACTCAGGATCGTCTTTTTCTCCATCTCACCTTTTTGAATAATAATAATAATAATAATAATTAATTCAATTTATAACGCACTTTTCATTACTGAAAATCTCAAAGTGCTACACATATATTGAATGCTACACACATTCATAAACCGGTGGCGGCAGACTACCATGCAAGGTGCTTTCCAGTCCTACCGGGAGCAACTCAGGGTTAAGTGTCTTGCCCAAGGACACAACGACACATGGTGCGGGTCCCGGGAGTCGAACCGCCAACTTTCCGATTGGGAGACGACTGCCCTTACCACTACGCCACGGCCGTCCTCAGCATTAGAAAAGAAGAAAAAGCAGTGAAACGAGGCAAAATGAAGATTTTTATTGTAGTGCTGAGGCTGTGGTGACACGCGAAGTACATTTAATCTGGTGAAACAAAGAAACTGGATCACAGTCTGAACAGGACCAGAACTGACAGAGAGGTCAACTCTCCTCTGGAGGAAACATGAGCCCAAACTAAACCAGAACACAAGATTAACAAAACATCACAAACTAAAAGCTTCTTATTCATACTATATACTGACGTTTGGGAATATAATCTAATATATATATATATATTTTTTATTTTTTATTTTTTTTTTTTAGATAATGGTTGAACTGTTTTTGTCATGTGGATGGAAATAAAACAAACAAAATGTCAGGTTGTTAGTCGTCTCTTTCAGTCAACTACAAATGTATGTACAAGTAAAAAGCAATAACAATATTTTACTCTTTCAAAATGAAAACTGGTGTATAATCTGATAATCTGTCCTGATAATACTGATGCTTCTGAACTTTAGTGCAGATTATCATGTCTGCTTGAAATGAACTCAGACATAACTCATTCTTAAAGTAGAAAAATAAAGACGCGCTGAGAAAGGTGACAAAAATGAAACACACAGTAAAGAAAATAAATTAAATAAATTGTGAGTTCATTGACTAAGTTCGAGCAGTTAGTTAATATTTACACATTCATACAGCAAGTACAGTAGTCTCCAGACCCCGACTCTACGACACCAAGTGTTCACTGTTTTAGCTTAAACCCTACCACAGTTCAGATTAAAACAAAGAAAAAAATAACTGAAATGTACCTAGGATTGTTTTAATGTGCCCTTCTGGTTTTGATGGTACTGATGTGGACCTTTGGTGGTGCTCCAGAACAGCTGCAGGTGGTCACAATAACAGAAGCTGCTAGAGAAGTTCAAAAAGACATCTAAAGTTCTGAAAGGCAGAAATTACAACTGCGATGTGAGAACTTTCACAACATCAAAAATAGTTAATCTTCTTATACAAAAACTTCAAGATTATATTTATATACACATAAACTTCAGTTACTACTGTTTTAATGCAACACGTTAAGTTTTAATACTATGAAGAACGTTCAGCAGGTTGTTCTGAGAAGAGACGGCTCATGTTTCAAGAGAATCCCACTGAGAGTTGAAGCTCAACGTTTAGATGAGCAGAATTAAAGTTAGAGCAGGAATGAAGCGCACGTCAGTCTGGTGCCTGACTGAAGACGTGAAACCAAGTGAAAGAGTGGATTGAGGCAACGCAGCAAACCTACAAAGAATCAGAAGCACCAACTCTCCTCCAGATGAGAGGTACAAAATATTCACAAATTAACCAAGAACCAAAGCAATCAGAAGATCACTTTACAGAGTTCTTTCTCTGTGGTCTCCTGCTTCTTCAACAGAGGAAACAGGCTGTAGAAGCTCTCCGTGTCTGTCTCAGTCCGGTCCACGGTGGTTCTGTAGACCGATCCAAAGTGGACTGAAGTCTCGGAGCTGTGAGTAGAAGACAGACATAAAACAATCTGGAGGGTTCACAAGCTCCCATAAGTTGTGACAACAAATCAGCTGATGTTCCCAGCAGGTCCTTCTAACACCTGGACTTCCCTCAGGTGAACTACAGCCAATCAGAGTGCTCATATTCATGATGAATCATTGAATGTGCACGTGAGACACAGTTGTTCAGTCTGAGAGAAGAAAACATGGTCATCGGTCAGAGAGTGATTTTCTTTTGCTTTGTTGACTTCTTCAATAAAACTTCACATTAGAGTTACTGCTGCTGCAGAGCAGGTCCACATCAGACTGAAGGTCCACATCAGACTGAAGGTCCACATCAGACTGAAGGTCCACATCAGACTGAGGGTCCACATCAGACTGAAGGTCCAGATCAGACTGAAGATCCACATCAGACTGAAGGTCCACATCAGACTGAAGGTCCACATCAGACTGAGGGTCCACATCAGACTGAGGGTCCACATCAGACTGAGGGTCCACATCAGACTGAAGGTCCAGATCAGACTGAGGGTCCACATCAGACTGAGGGTCCACATCAGACTGAAGGTCCAGATCAGACTGAGGGTCCACATCAGACTGAGGGTCCACATCAGACTGAAGGTCCACATCAGACTGAAGGTCCACATGTGCACAAACAGGTTAATGCTCTGGTGAACGTCTTCAGTCCTCCTGGGTCCTGGGTCGGGTCTCTCTGCTCAGACTCACTCAGCTTATTCAAAAACACCACAAGGGGGCCTCAGATCCACTTGTAGACACAGTCCATCACAGATCTGGTGAGCTTTGAAGAAGACCATCTTCAGATATGTTTCCTGTCTTTGTTGAGGGTTTTAGTCGTGAGATCTTGCAGCAGGAAGTAAATGTTACATTTAGACCAATCACAGCAGATTTCCCTTAACATGAACAAAACAATATTTTTTTTAGACTGCACTCAGAACAAGATTTGTTTTTACAAAGCTTTTGACCAAACACTGTTCAGAAGACGCTCCATGTCCTGGACAAGAGGTCACATGCTTCCTGTGACCCCGCATGCCTACCAGATGACATCATCATGCGATGAGCGGTGCAGAGCGATCGTTGGTGAGGGTTCTCTTGAGTTTGACCCCCTTGCGGATGGCCACCAGCATGTTTGCCTCCTCTCCTCCACCCTCTTGGTGCTGCTGGGTCAGTTGGTGGAGCAGGGGTGCAGTGGGTGTGTTGCTGGAGGCCTGATCGCTCCAGGATGTCACAGGAAGCAAACCAACCTCCTCGTGTCCTGAAAGTGTTGGAGAATCTGAGCTGAATTCTCCACCATCCACCTCCTCTGCACTCCTGACCCCATTCACAGCTCCAGGCACTGTGGGGGGTTTCACAGGCACCACGGGGGTCCGGATGGGAATGGGACCTGCACCCAAGGAGCCTGAGCGTCGGGCCGAGGGTTTGGAAGGAGTGCGGCGAATCGTAGCCACACCTGGGGTGACAATGACTGGACCATGGCCTGTAGGGAGGGAAGAAAGGCATTATGGGAGCTGGATCAAAGATACAACCTCTGACTGAAACTGAAGTTTATATTTTAAGACAGAAACAAACTGTCTGCACATCTGGATTTTATAAGGTTTGAACATTTTTAATTACATTAATATTAAAGTATATAATATTTAATAATAGGTGGCACGGTGGCTCAGTTGGTAGTGCTGCCGCCTCTCTATGTGGAGGTTGCTGGAGTGAATCCTGGCCTAGGGCCTGCCTGGGTGGAGTTTGCATGTTGTCTTTGTGCATGTGTGGGTTTTCTCTGGGTACTCATTGAGCTTGCACCAGGATACTCCAGTTTCCTCCCACAGACCAAAAACATGCATGTTAGACTGATTGGTAACTCTAGATTGTCCCTAGGTGTGAGTCAGAGAGAGTGAATGGTTGTCTCTGTGATGGGTTAGTAAACGAGGTGGTGATTTACAGCAGAAATAGGTCCACGCTACATCGTGAAGCGAGGTAGGACAATAAAAACATGTCAGCACTGAACTGAATTTATCATGAATCATCTGCATAAAACAGTGGAAAGACACCAGGGAGGAACTTCAACGTGTTTTGTGTTACCAAAAAATGAAAATGAGGAACGCTTCACGATTTTGCGTGTCATCCTTGCGCAGGGGAACCATGCTAATCTTCTCTGTATCGTTCCAATTTTAGTGTATGTGCTACCACAGTAACACATCTCACAACTGGTCATGAGTAGAATTTATAGGACTTTGACCTGAGTCTCATTCACTGATGGTTCCAATGAGGAACATTTGTGGTCAAAGTCGGTAGAGGCAGGAAAAACACAGCAAAAACAAACAATAATGACCAATAATGAGTGAGTCTGAATCAGTTTGACTGTCTTAGTTCTTATATTTGATTACTTTGTAGTCAGTTCTAGTTGCTGAAGACAGATGCATGATGGGAAATCATGGTTGACTGCTTGACATGAGATACTGAATCAGCTGGTAAGCTAGGAAGCATCTAAACCGTATACAGTACGTTCTTGTTTCTAGTATTTTTACCTTGTTTCATATGGTATCCTGATTTGACTTCTTATATTTGATTTTAATTGCTTTTTGTTGAAGTCTAAAAAAGCTAAGTCTGGTCTGGACATTCAAAAAACAAAACAAAACGAAGTTAAAAAAAAAATTGAAGAAACATTTCGTCTTTCGTCCGAAAGACTTCCTCAGTCTGAGATGCTGTATTCAGCTCAGTCTTATAAATAGCACCCTCTCACAGTGGATCAACCAGTTTGCTGCTGACAGCTGAAACCAGCTGCTCACATGATCAAGGAGGACCATCAGCCTAACGATGGATCGTTAGCACCCTGATGGTTGTTTGCTATTCACAGAGGGCTGAGTGATACTAGCAATAACAGCATTGTAAGAGGGGGACAGTTGAACCCGGAGGCCTCCACCTCTGTTTAATGATGGACGGTTTCTTTTCACAAAGATGGCCTCCTTTACTCCTCTCTCAAACCATCGTTCCTCTCTATCAAGGATGTGAACATCTTCATCCCTGAAAGAGTGACCGCTGGCCTGGAGATGAGTGTAGACCACAGAGTCCTGACCTGATGATGTTGATCTTCTGTGCTGGGCCATCCTTTTGGCCAGTGGCTGTTTAGTTTCCCCGATATAAGACTGATCACAGCCCTCCTGACACTGAACAGCATACACAATATTACTCTGTTTGTGCCGGGGGACTGGATCTTTGGGATGAACCAGTCTTTGCCGTAATGTATTTTGGGGTTTAAAAGCCACTGGGACGTTGTGTTTAGAAAATAAACGTCTCAGTTTCTCTGAAACTCCTGCAACATACGGAATGACCACTGGTCTGGGTCTGGGTTCCTTCTTTTCACCTGATGGCTGGCTGGGGTCCTGTTTGGGTTTCTTCACTGCTTTCAGGAAGGTCCAGTTAGGATATCCACATTTCTCTAGACTAGAGCCTGTTTTGTGTGTGATTTCTCCTTCTGTCTGGCTCCTGAGTTAGTGGGGAGGCTGTCTGCTCTGTGGTAAAGAGTCCTGATGACTAGGGATGTCCCGATCAGGTTTTTCTGACCCCGAGTCCGAGTCCTTTAATTTGAGTATTGGCCGATATCGAGTCCCGATCCGATACTTCTAAAATACATTTTTAAAATGAAGGGGAAAAAATGCAGCCTTTTCCTTACCTCCTCTTGAAATACGAACTTTACATATCTCACAGTTTGCAAACGCAATATCTTTGTCATCCACTTTAAAATATCTCCACATGACAGACATGGCTGCCTCCGCTTCAAGCTAATGCCGTGTTCTGCTTCTTTTTTACGGCAGTCACTGCTTTACGGCAGGCACTGCTGCAAAAATATTGTGCATGTGTTGTTTTGAGACAATTTGACTCTGTAACACAACATACTAACAGTTAATATATATAATATTCCCGTTTGTGTTTAGAATGAATATACACATATATATCCGATCCCTGATCGGTGTGTAACGCCCGATTCAAATCGAGTCTGAAATGACGTGATCGGGACCGATTTCCGATCATGTGATCGGCTCGGGACATCCCTACTGATGACTCCTAACTTGTGCTCCAGAGGGTGATGGGAGTCAAACTGTAAATACTGGTCTGTGTGGGTGGGTTTGCGGTACACCTCAGTTTGCAAATTTCCTCTATCAGAAACTGAGACCTCACAGTCCAAGAAAGCCAACCTGCCATTTTTTACATCTTCTCGTGTGAACTTGATATATTTATCCACAGAGTTGATGTGATCAGTGAAATGTTGGACTTCCTGAGATTTAATTTTAACCCAGGTGTCGTCAACATACCTGAACCAATGACTTGGTGGTCTCCCTGAAAAGGACGTCAAGGCTCTCTTTTCTACCTCCTCCATGTACAGGTTGGCAACAATAGGAGAAACTGGAGACCCCATAGCACACCCATGTTTCTGCCTATAATATTGCTCCCCATATGTGAAGTAGGTTGACTGCAGGCACAGTTTCAAGAGTTGACACAGTTGCTCTGTGGAAAGTGTGGTCCTGCTGTTCAGAGTGGTGTCTGATTTTAACCTTAAACAGACCACCTCTACTGCCTCATCAACAGGAATGCACGTAAAGAGTGATGTGACATCAAAAGAGACCATTGTTTCATCAGTCTCCATGATGACATCCCTCACCTTATCCACAAAGTCCATGGTGTTCTTTATGTGGTGTTCTGAGCTGCCAACTAAAGGGATGAGTACAGACACCAGATATTTGGAAACATTGTAAGTGACCGAATTAATCATGCTTTTTTTTAATTTTTTTTCTTCCATTTATAGATGGCCTCCCTTCTCACCTTATAGCCATCCTCTCACACCGATATGTATTTTTTTTTAAATAGAGAAAGAAAAGATAGAAAGTAAGACAACAAAACAACAATTATCCACAAAAAGAGCACAAGGCAATCACACACAACCTCCGTCCGCTATCCTGCAAAGCACATAATTTATCATGCTAACAATTGGTCTTAAAGGTACACCTTGTTTGTGAATTTTAGGTAAACCATACAGACTAGGTGTGGCCTCCCCTGGATATAGTCTGTGTTACAGAACATGGTCAATAGCCTTGTCCTGCTCCAACATTTTCAGGCAATCTATCAACTTCTTCTTGTAACCACTTCCTGGATCTCTTTTCAGCAGTTCATAAGTGGTTCTTGAAGTGTTGTTATTAGTACCTCATCTGTGTTCTTTATTTAAAACAGGTCTCTCTTATAAATAAGTCCTCATGACTCAGTGAGACCAACCTGTATAAATAAAGGTTAAATGGGTGAATTAATGAATGAATGATGGACTGTAGACCTGTCCAGGTGTCCCCAACTCTCACACAGTGACTGCTGGACATGGACACCAGTGACCCGAAGCAGGTAAAGATGATAGATGGATGGATGTAATAATATATAATAAAATATTTTCTACAAAGCCTTTAATTGCTGACACAAAGGAAATAAAAATAGGAATTTTAATGTTTTCAGAAATGGCAGTGTGGACGCTGAGCGCTGAATGAAGTTTGATGAAGAAGCTGAAACTGAGTCACTAAATCTGAAAGAAGCAAAAACTGAAGCTACAAGCTACAAGAAGCAAAAGGCTGGCTAAAAAGCTAAAAGTAGCTGAAGGGTAGCCTAAAGCTAAAAGTAGCATAATGTAGTGATACACCTAGCCTCTGATATTTTAGGCTTGACCTTCAAGTACACCTCTCTGCATCTCTTTGGAACTCTCAGTGTTACACCTTCTTGAAGCCTTCAAGGAGACGAGTAAACACTATTTTGGTTAACAATTATTATGAATTAATGGACACTAATTAATCAGATTGAACTTTCTCTTTAATGTGTGTTAATTCAGAATTGATCTACAGTATATTTTTGTCATTTTTAATGATGATCTGTTACTTTCATGAGCTTTGGCCTTCTACTGGTTTTATTTCTGCAAAAGCAAGCAGGCTTTGATTCTAAGACACAGTTCAGGGTAAACTGTTAGCTGTTCAGCTTCCTTCTCTGTTTTGTCTATGAAGTTAGCCATAACATTTTCTGTGCTCACAGGCAGGCCACCTGGCTGTTTATGTAAACAGTTTTCCTGTTGTCCGTCAAGAGACTTTCTGCCTATGGAATTAAACTTCCATCTTTTATTTTGTTATAACCAGCCAGTAGCCACTAAGAAGGTGGGTCAGATCCCGCCTCCCATATAATGGGCACTTCCTATTTGGAAGTTAGTGTTTCGAGGAGAACGAACTGTCAACCTGCTCTCTCCTCTGGAAAAGCTGGAGACGGCCCGGTCATTGTGCCAACTCGACCCACGTCTCAGCTGAGAGTCGCGGCAAAGCCTTGCTGTGCCTCAACACTCATTTCTGAAAGAGTTTGTTTTCTGAAGTTTTATTTTGAAAGTGCAGCCAGTAGCTGGCTCTGTTCCTGCCGGGAGAAGCGGTTCTTCTTACTCGTCTGAATCAGCTCACACGCGCGGAGGTCATCTGGGCGTGAACTGGACAACACAGTCCGTTAGTGTCCACAAACCTCAACTCTTATCTCCAAGACGTATCGTCAACAGGTAACGAGGCGTTGATTGTGTCCTGAACGTGTGGGAAGCCCAGCTGAACCGTATGGGAGGGTGCCACTCTGGTTGTTTCAAATAATTAATTTCAGTTAACTTAGCTTTCATCTTCTTCCTCCTATTTCTTATTTTTCATAAGTATTTAATCTGTCAAGTAATGTGCCAACAGTTAAGTTCCTAATTGTCTGTTTGTTTTAATTTGAATTCTTGTCAACGTAGTTATTAAATCAGAGCTAATATCGATACAAATGTTTAATGTAATTCTTGTGATAGTTTCAATAAAAGGTCTATTTTTTTGGTAGACCAATATAAATTGAAGTTTCCTGTGAAGTTACATTTCTAGCTAATCACATCGTTAGATTTGTTGATTTAATCTGAAAAAGTTGAGACCCCGTGAACTTGGTGGCATGTTTGTGCAGATAAAAGTCTGCTCATACCTGCACGTCTAAAACTATAGGTAAGTCAGTAAACTGACCTCGTTTGTGTTTAATTACACAAACGGCTTATAGATTTCCTTTACAATAAGACAAAAACAGAGCTGAAGCAGATTTCAAAGAGAACAATGATTTAATCTCAGTGTCTTTGTTATGGGAAAATATTGTAAATTCCTAAATATTTTGATATTGTATTAAATTTACAAAAAAAAAGTCATAGCAGCAATCTCCTGATTGCACTGAACATTTTTTTAATGACTAAAATATTACAGCGTTCAGGACAAAAATACGAAGAACAGAAAAACAATGACTCAGTATTAACAATATAAAAATTAAAAAACTAACAATCCAACTAAATCTTACTCAAATAAAAAGAATCAACTCTTATTTTCAATAAACAACTTGATACGAGTTGTGCTTTTATTTTGCTGAGAATCTGTCTGGTGTACCTGAAGGAGGAGGATGGTACAGCCCAGCAGCGGTGTAGGGATATGTTGCGGTGTGGTTGGGTGTGGCGGGGTACGGCCCTCCAGGTCCAGAAGCAAGAGGCTGAGAGCTGAGCAGCCCGGCTGTGGAGGCTGGTCGTTTGGTCTGGAACATGCGTCTGTAGGACTGACTGATGTCGCTGTTCCTGGGGATGGTGGAGGACTTGTCAAAGTCTGACTGCTGCAGCTGCAGCTGCAGCTGCGGCTCAGGATCCTGGTCTCCAGCCATGGAGAAGTAGTCATAATCTGAGACTAGGATAAACAAAGACTAGATTAACAATCTGCTGACACATCCTCAGTTCATATGATCACAGTCATAATCTGACACTGGAAGAAACATAAAGCAGATTAAGAATCTGAGAGCAGATGTCAGCAGTGAGCTTGTGCCACCTTGTGAAGGTATGGTGTCTTCAGAGCAGCACGGTGTGTTGGTCTGAGTGCTGTAGCCACTGGAGCATTGGATGGAGTCTCTACTGGAGCCCTGGGTGTCCAGCTCCAGACTCCCTGATAAGACCAGGGTCAGTTCATCAGGGGCCTCCATAGGATCCACCTGGACGAAACCAGATGAGGAGTCAACACATGGAAAACCAAAGACTGAGCGCTAAATCTCTGGCTGGATAAAGTTAAGTTAAGTTGCCTCTATACCAACATCAACTACCTCATACATATACTGTGTACATTAACTCATATGCTGCTTTGCCACTCTTTGCAAATGTCAATGCTAGAACCTTCAGTTTATTTTATAGATATACTTTTTATACTTTTTATACTACTATGCAAAAACTCAGGACAGTATTACACTTTTATTATTTCATTTTATGCTTATGTTCATTAAATGTTTAGTGTTTTAGTGTTGGTGTAAATTTTCATACTTTTATACTACTATGCAAAAACTCAGGACAGTGTTACACTTTTACTATTTTATGCTTATGTTTATTAAATGTTTCAGTGTTTTAGTGTTTAAATGGTTACTGTTGCACCGAGGGACTGAGAGAAACGCAATTTCAATCCTGTGTATGTCCTGTACATATTGCAGTTCTGACAATAAAGTTGACTTTGACTTTAAGTGCAGTTCATTAAAGTCGTTAAAGTCATTAAGTCTAACTCTTTACAGCCAATTAATGTGAACTTTACTGGTGGGAGGCTTTTCACAACGTCTGCAGGATTAACTGGAAACCCATCAACCTGGAGGCCGAGCTCAGATGCCACACAGCTTCATGGTTACCGGTACATCAAAAAGTAGTAAGTTATTCACTAAATATCTTTGTAAAAAAACATGCCCATAATTACTGAAAATTACTCAAGTTTGCAAACATGAGGTTCCGATTTGAGACATTTAAGACAAAGAAATGTTTCGTGTCCGATTTTTAAAAAAATCATCAAACTGCAGAAACCAGTTAATCAGAAATCTATCAAATGATTCTGAAAACCCCTGCAGAGCCCTGAAGAACTGACATAAAACTGCTCACATTCATTTGTACGTTTAAATACATAAAGAAATGTTGGTAATTACAGATGAGCAATACTAAATATGTGAAAAGCTGACTGGCTAAAGGATGAAATAATGATGAATCACTGATGAAATAATGTTCAACAACAATATTGCACTCATTACCATAATTGCCGGTGTAAAGCCATTATTTTTTCTCATACTTTGTAACCAGGTTTGGTTCATTTGTCATATGTAAAATCAACACAAGGTCAACAATACAATGAAATGCTCAGGACAAGAAGAACCAACTCGACTCGTCAAAAAAACAACAACAACAGCAAACATCAAAGCATGCAACAAAAAGACAAAAACAAGGCACCAAAAGTGAAAAATAAATAAATCCATAAATAAATTTAATAAATAAACTCCACGGTTTATATGCAAGTGTGGCCAACAATGAAGCTCTCGACCTTGACCTCTTTAAATGGTTTTAAGAATCTGTTGGAATCCTGGCAAAAACCAATGCAGATTTGTTCCTGTCTTTGATTTTATACATCTACCTTATAATGTTTTGCTAGTTTTTTGATACTTTGTTAAAAAAACAACAACTATGTATTTCTCTCTTTTGTTTTTCCTCTCTTTTGTTTTTCTATTGTTCATTGTGTAAGGAAATTCTACCATTGCTGTTCATCGTTCTTTAGTTTTAGCAGGTCGCTTTCGTAAATGAGCCCTCGAGGCTCAATAATATTTACCTGACTAAATAAAGGTTGAATGAATGTATTTATTTTTATTGTAATAATTAATATTTTATATTTTATCTTGACTGGCTTTCTGCCACTGAATAACACTTTCCTAAGACAGAGCAGGGTTCTCATACAGCTGCACACTGCCCACTCCTCTTGGGGACGGGCTTTAGTGACACACAGAATGAACGCCTCAGGTAATCACATGGACCAAACCTCTCGTTCAAGATGTCAAATTCCATAACTCCACCCACTGTGCCACTACGTGACCAGAAGTCTTATCTGAATGACCAAAGAGGTAGTCTCAAGGACCCATCCCCCAAGATAGACGTGCATTAATTTATTCAGATCAGTTACTGTATGTTGCACCTCATGCACAAACGCGTTCATCTGCAGCAATAATGGAAAACACACGGAGAATTTCTTATGATGCAGCTCTTAAGTTAAAAGCGATCAATCTGTCTGTCGAAGGAGGAAACACCTGCTGAGGCAGTGTGTGATGACGTTTTTCCGAGTCTTGAAGAGGACTTTAGTTCACAAGAGGACAAAGAACATGGCAATGAGTGACTTTTGGTCGACTACCGTACTTTAATTTTTTTTTAGCTGTGTTAAAGGCAGTGTGAGTGTGAGAGTGGGATGGTTGTTTGGTGTGAGTGAGACAGGTCCCTCTTGTAAATGAGTCCCCATGACTCAACGAGGCTAGCCTGTATAAATAAAGGTTGAATGAATGAATGAATTAAAAAACAACAACAACATTTACTGGCTGTTTCCCTCCGGGTCATGTGGGCTCCGCTGAGCAGAAGTCGTCCAAATTAATTTTTAAAGCAGTCAAGTCTGGTACATACTTTAATAAAAGTTTTTAAATTCTTTCTGTGTACGGTAAATACGTTTAAATACCAGTACAGTATCTCATTTAAGCTCACATCCGAATGGAACGGAGTGGAGGAGACAACGAACGGGAGGGATGCCTCCCCCTTCCTCCTCCTCATGTGGGCTCTGCTGAGCATTAATCGTGTCAACTTTATTTAGAAAGTACATTTATGCCCCTTTTCCACTCGCTCGGCGCAGAGCGGATCAGTCAGGTCCGGTCTGGTTCAATTCGGATCGGCTCACATGTAGCTCTGTCTCCATTCACTTCTGTAGCCCTTCGGTGGGCGGGGTGTAGGACCCTACTCGTCTCACACGTGGTGGAGGTAGTGTTCCCTTAGCTATTTTCTTTTGCCATGATATCTATTATGTTCGAGCTCCAACAATACGATCAGCTACGCTTCGGTTTGGTGCGGGCGAGAACAAGCTCAGATGGAGGATCTGTTGTTGTTGTTCTGAAAAGACCCACAATGCACCTTTCCCCAATAAAAGACAAACGTAAAATAAGTTGTTTGAATCGAGTGTTTGAAAAAAAAAAACATTTGTTTGAGAAGGGGCAGATATAATAAGATTATTTTCTTCTTCTGCTTCCTTTCATGTCATGTATTGTTTTATTTCTTGTTATTTTGTAAATAGTTCTTTTGTTTTTTTTTTTCAATCTGGAATGAATAAATAATCTAAAAACAAAACAAAAAAATAAGTTATACCAAGTGGGAATCAAACCCACTTGGTCTGGATAAGGTTTGGAGCAGCAAAAAAAAACAACGCGGTTCCAGTGAGCTACTGAGAAGTGTTTATATTTTAAGGTCCACATATCTTTTAAACAAACCGCCCCTCATAAAATTCTGGCTACGCCCCTGTTTATGACGTGAAGGACGGCACGTTTACACCTGAACCCTGCTCTGAAATCAGTCCGGAATCGCGGTGCGGCACGGCTCATATGTGAGGTGGAAAATGCATCCAGCTCGCTTCTGGCACGCATATATTGCGCAATAACCGACCCGAACCGGCAAGTGGAAAAGGGGCATTAAAAACAAAAACTGCAGCTGTTACCAAAAGTGTTTTTGGGTTCATTGTGTAGGTTGAAATGGTTTCAACCATGTGTCAGACAGTGAAGCATCATGAAGACTATGACGATCACCAAGCCATGGGCCAAGATGCGCCATCTGGTGGCTGATTCTTGCACTACAACAGCCAGGAGCTGGGCACAGATTCTGATAATGAACAGTGAATACCTGCGGCTTTTAGATCATATCTAAAAAATAGAGAACAGTGCGTCAAAGTTAATGGGATGAAATCCAGCCCCCAAACATGTACTATGGGAGTTCCACAGGGTTCCATTTTAGGTCCATTGCTTTTCTGTTTATACATCAACGACTTACCGGACAGTTGCAAATACGCCAAATGTCAGATGTATGCAGATGATGCCATCATATATGTATCTGCAAAGACTCCACCACAGGCAGCAGAGTTACTGAACAGGGAGATGGAGGGAGTGTCTCAGTGGTTTAAGAATCACTGTTTGACTCTGAACTGCAACAAAACAGTCTCAATGTGTTTCACTATCCGGCGTAAAGTCTGTAACTTTTCAGTTGTGATTGATCAAAAGGAAATCCAAAAAGTGGAAGAGTTTAAATATCTGGGTGTCATTTTAGATTCCCACCTTAACTTTGAGGCTCACATTAGGAAAATGTTTAAAACCATTAAGACAAATATAAATTGTTTTCGTCTTATAAGATCTTGTTTATGTGGAAAATCTGCTCAGTTGTACCTTCATGCCATGATTATGTCTCATTTCTCATACTGTGTCACTGTCTGGAGCCAAGCAACTCAATCGGCTTTAAAACCTATGAGGATGTTGTACTCACAAGCACTGAAAGTTCTAGACCAAAAACCATTGAAGTGGCACCACTGTAAAATACTTTATAAATATAACCTATTAAGCTTTGACAATTTTTTAAAATTTTCTTGTTTAAAATTAACTTTTAAATGTATTAATGGTCTTGTCCCTGAACTGGTGAGCAGAATGATTTTAAAAGTCAGCCGCTCAGGAGTTGCAACAAGAGGTGCAGTTGATGGAGACTGTAAACCTACAAAATACAAAACATCATTTGGTCAATGCTCCTTCTCATTTAAAGGTCCCCATATCTGGAATAGTTTACCATCAGCAATAAAAACATTGACTGATCTTAGAGGTTTTAATTCACAGGTGAAAAAATGGTTGAAACAAAACCAAATCTGTGAACACTGAATCCTATAGGGACAGAGGAGCAGCTGTGTGTGTGTGAGGGAACTGTTTAAGCCATTTAAACTTCATTAATTTTTTATTTTATTTTAGATGTTTTTATATAGGGAACTGTTTAATCTTAATTAAATTTTAATTTTATTTTAGCTGTTTTTATATAAAAGTCCAACCAAGGACTGGGTTTGCAAATTAGCCATATGGCTAGAAATCCTGTGTACAAAACAACGGTTGCTTCGTTTTTAACATGTAACATTGTTTATTGTGCTGTCCTTGTTCAAATAAACTTGAATGAATGAATGAATGAATTAAAAACCAGCAAGTATTATTTATGTACAAAATTATGATTTATCTTAAATTTAGTATGCGCAGCTTACAGTCAGGTGTGTTCTGTAGCCAGTTACAGTAGTCTGTGAAAACAAGGACCAACCTTCAGCGGTGCAGCCATGGTCCTGTCCCTGTCTTCCATCAGGCTTGGTGTTTGTAGCACAGCAGGAGAAAGAGCTGAGACTGAAGCATGGCCTGAAGGGGGGGTGATCTCACTGCTTACGCTCCCATTAATGTCCACCACAGCTGGAATCTCCTTGTTTTTCTTCCTCCTCAGTGTGTTAACCATAGGCTGATCGTAGGGTCCTGGTTTTGCCCAGTCCTGTAAACAAAGCTGTTTGTTGTTGATTCTCCACATTTTTCTGACGCACTTGTAAAAAAAAAAAAAAAACTTTTAATTTTACAGAGATAAAAACAGATGAGCCAAAACATCTGATGTGACCAACATGTGAATGAACATCAAGTCTGAAGAGGTGAACAGACCTTCCAGCTGGGGACTCGTGATGAAGGCACCATGGGGAAACCCAACATGCAGTAGCTGGGAAAGTCTGGCAGCAAAGCTGAGGCTGGACGTGACCATGAGCGGGAAGGACCGTGGCTGGAGGATGAGGGGGAGGATGGAGGGAAGAAGGGGAAGGCTGAGCCCCCATTGCTTTGCATGTAGTGGGGGCTGGCTGGACTGTAGTGGTCAAAACCATTGGACAACTGATGGAGAGGGTACCAATGGGAGGAGAGGTGAGAACAGAACCAAGATGAAGAAACAGACAACAATGGGATAAATGACTGAACTTATGAACACTGAAAAAACAAAATCAAAACTTCACAACAAAAATGAGGCTGAATTTTTCAAACAAAGAGGACTTATTTTGAGAAACAAGACAAAGGACAGGAGTTGGTCACAAACACCGAACTAAAAGAACCAAACTGGAAAAAATGATGAGGAGCAGATGAGGTTGTTATACTTCTGTGATTAAAAACAACTGCCAAGTGTGTGGTTAGGTGTGTTTAAACAGATGAGATGCATGGTAGAAGAGTTTTCACCTCTTCAGGAGTGGACTGAAGCACAGCAGCAGCCAAAGAGGAGGGGGAGTTGAATTCAACGTGAAGCTGCCCAGTTTCGGACATCTCAGAGGAGCTGGAAGTGGGACAAGGCTAGGACAGAGAGGACAGAGAGCGGCAGGCAGGAAGTGGAATGACACCAGGGGGGGGAAGAAGAGGAGGAGTTGAAAGAAAGATGGCAGGTAGACAGAGAGAGGCTGTTTTAAAACAGAGAAGCCTTTTTCTTCACAGTTACCACAGTTAGTGAGAACAACCAGGTGAGGGCGTAAACATCCAAAGAGGAGCAGTAAACGGCCATCCTTTAGCAGCAGCATGTTAGGATTGGTTAAAGAGGCTCAGGGAAAGTTATTAAACAGTTCTGGAAATCAACGATACATAGACGACTGCTCCACATCAAACATCAGGAAATACACCCAGAGAGACTCTACAGGAGAGATGACTCCAGGCTTACACTGGCAGTGGATCAGGCCTGGACTGAAAGTGGATCAGGACTAAAATGGAAATGGATCAGGCCTGGACTGGAAGAGTAACAGGCCTACCCTGGAAGTGGACAAGGTCTACACTTTTAGTGGATCAGGTCTACACTTTTAGTGGATCAGGTCTACACTTTTAGTGGATCAGGTCTACACTTTTAGTGGATCAGGTCTACACTTTTAGTGGATCAGGTCTACACTTTTAGTGGATCGGGTCTACACTTTTAGTGGATCAGGTCTACACTTTTAGTGGATCGGGTCTACACTTTTAGTGGATCAGGTACCGTATACACTGCAAGTGGATCAGGTCTATACTGGAAGTGGAACAGGCCTACACTGGAAGTATCAGGCCAACACTGTTAGTGGATCAGGCCGACAATGGAAGTGGATCAGGCCTACACAGGAAGTGGATTAGGCCAACACTGGAAGAGTATCAGGCCAACACTGGAAGTGGATCAGGCCAACACTGGAAGTGGATCAGATCTACACTGAAAGTGGATCAGGTCAACACTCAAAGTGATTCAGGCCAACACTTAAAGTGGATCAGGCCAACACTTAAAAGTGGATCAGGCCAACACTGGAAGTGGATCAGGCCAACACTGGAAGTGGATCAGGCCTACACTGAAAGTGGATCAGGCCTACACTCAGAGTGGATCAAGCCTACACTCAGAGTGGATCAGCCAACACTCAAAGTGGATCAGGCCAACACTCAAAGTGGATCAAGCCAACACTCAAAGTGGATCAAGCCAACACAAAGTGGATCAGGCCAACACAAAGTGGATCAGACCAACACTCAAAGTGGATCAAGCCAACACTCAAAGTGGATCAAGCCAACACTCAAAGTGGATCAGGCCAACACTGAAAGTGGATCAGGCCTACACTCAAAGTGGATCAAGCCTACACTCAAAGTGGATCAAGCCAACACTCAAAGTGGATCAAGCCAACACTGGAAGTGGATCAAGCCTACACTGAAAGTGGATCAGACCTACACTCAAAGTGGATCAAACCTACACTCAGAGTGGATCAGGACAACACTCAAAGTGGATCAGGACAACACTCAAAGTGGATCAAGCCAACACTCAAAGTGGATCAGGTAAACACAAAGTGGATCAAGTCAACACAAAGTGGATCAGACCAACACTGAAAGTGGATCAGACCAACACTGAAAGTAGATCAGGCCAACACTGGAAGTGGATCAGGACAACACTGGAAGTGGATCAGGTCTACACTGAAAGTGGATCAGGCCTACACTCAAAGTGGATCAAGCCAACACTCAAAGTGGATCAAGCCTACACTGTTAGTGGATCAAGTCTACACTGGAAGTGGATCAGATCTACACTGGAAGTGGATCAGACCTACACTGTTAGTGGATCAGGACTACACTGGAAGTGGATCAGGACTACACTGGAAGTGGATCAAGCCAACACTCAAAGTGGATCAGGACTAAACTGTTAGTGGATCAAGTCTACACTGGAAGTGGATCAGATCTACACTGTTAGTGGATCAGACCTACACTGGAAGTAGATCAGGCCTACACTGTTAGTGGATCAGGACTACACTGTTAGTGGATCAGGCCAACACTGGAAGTGGATCAGGATTAGAATGCAGTGCAGCTTTTCTTACCTTTGTTTCAGCAGCCAGTGGGGAGGAGGATATGAACAATGCGTTTTGGTCCTGTGATGACGAAATGAAGCCCGAGTCGTGGGAAGAGATGCTTGAGAGCCGAGCTGGGGCCTGCTGGGGTGCTGTGGAGCTGCGGTGCCGATGGCGGGGGTGACAATGATGAAAGACGTGGTGTGAGGAAGAGGAGGAAGAAGAGGAGGAAGGAGAATGAGAGTGAGAGCCACTGGATCCCCTGGAGTCACTACTGTTAACGCTGTTCAGACTACTGTGAAAGGGCAAGGAGCGAGAGATGAAGGATCACACAAAGACGTTTGTCCGTGAGAGGGCAGGTAAAGAGATTCAACTCCACCAGAAGTTAAAGGTAAAAGAGACAAGGAGGACATGAAGGCAGAAGATGGGGGAGGGGGGGGACATGGAGGAGACAAGGTGGGAATAATTAACACAGTACACCAAGATGGAATGAGCAGTGAGTGGATCTAATTGGCATATATAATCAGGATCTAATCCAAATATAATATGGATAAAATCAGGATCCAACCCCATATAATCAAAATCAAAATAAATAAAAATGAGTTAAACTAAAACACTCGTGAAAATAAAAAACAACAATGAAAACAAGAGAAACAACAAAAACACAGGGTCCGATTATTCATACAATACATACAATGTGCATGGAAGCTACACATAAGCTGTAGAAAGAAATGCATAATAGGACCGAACTGATCAATTATTAGTCATAAATCATAAATGATCGATTACAGCTGCCTCAGCCTGCCAGAGTTGGATAATTCCACACAAGCCAAAAATAATTTAGAAAAGATATGTTTTACACTTTTTGTCTTTTAAATGTAGGTCTATATTTACACTGGTATATGCTTTAATTTTGGTTTGATGCCACAAAGATGTTCCATTTAATCTTAAGACGGGGACGTTAAAAGACCGGAAATGAATCTTTTAGTTACGGTATTCAATAAATTTCACAATCTCCCCCCCCCCCAGACAAGCATGACTGCATTTGTAGATTCAAGGTTCAGATTTAACCATCAACCAGAACACAAGGAGAGATTTGACTAGATTTGAACAGGACAGCTGCAAAGCAACACCAAAACTAGACGTTAAGCTTCTTCAGAAATCAGAAAGGCATAAAGCGGAGATGAAAGTGAAGACATAGTCTGAACAGCAGAAAATCACAGCTTTCTAACATTTATGAACCGTTCTTTTAGATCAACCCAGAGGAGACGACTGGTTCTAAATATGATGTGAACAAAAATCAGATCTACGAGCATCATTCAGGCTCATTCTGACCACTGAACTTGTAAAAAAAACCATTTTTACATCACGGTAAAGATTTCAGATTTGTTAACATGACAACTTTGATCCCACATGTATACATTACGGTAATTTTGATTTTGCAAATCATATACAAAGTAATAATAAATTAATATAAACATGCTCTTTGCCTTTGAAGAGTGATGAATAATTTAGGATTGGTATTTATATTCCAGATACAGTATAATGAGTTTAGAACTAGGTTGCATTGATTTGGGTCTGGAAGTATAAACAATAAAGATTTTCCTTGACTTGTTTAACTCAGAAGTCTGAATGGAGGACCTCACCTGCACATACTGGACTTCCTGGACATGGTGGTGCTCGGGGATGAGGGTGGTGTTTGATATGACCAATAATAATCTGAGCCCTTTAGGTCCAAGATCACCTAAAAAGGAAGAAAATCAAAATCACATTTATTACTAAGAGGAAAAAAAAGTAAACACACGTTAGAGGAAATAATTTTTCAATTGAGCCCCCAAAATAAAATGTTAAAGGATTATTATACGAGTGTCTTCTGTGTGATATTCATCCTCACTTGTTCACTGGCAGGTGGAAGCTTGTGTGGGTCAGAGGTCAGGGCCTTGAGGTCCTCAGAGATGGTCTGGAGATGGGCAACTTCGGCCAGCATTGAGATCTCCTCATCCTACAAACATTTAAAGTCATTAGGAGCAAATATATGAACACATCAGTATATTTTAAATGGTATGTCGAGTGAAGAAAGGCAATTTGAATAAAAAAACAACGAACGAGCAGCGGAGCATTGTTTCCTGCTGTACTCACCACTACAGGCTGCAGCATGGCTACAAAACAGCAGAACCTCTGTCTCTCCTCGATCAGAGCCTTCCTCAAAGCTTGTTTCTCCGTTTCCTCCAGGAGAATGAATTTATCACTGACATCCTGCATCGCACTGTCCAGCTGAGGCTGAACATCACCACGGCCTGTCAAACGAAATGGACACAAACATGAAAACTACCGTCAGTAGGGGGAAGCAAACCCATTAATACTTGGCAATAAAAAAATTTAAAAAAAATACAGCTTTCTGACAATTTACACATACTAAACACAATCTAATTTGTATTATATTATTATATTGTATTGTATATGGTATTGTATATGTATTACATATTATCTAGTTTGTATTACATCACTGCCTATAGTCATACTACTGTTTACATTCACTGTTTACATTTATTAATATTGTTTACATTTATTACTACTGTTTACATTTACACTACTTTTATATCTACACTACTGCTGATACATATACAGTATTCTCTGACCAGCCTTATTTAAGGATGCCCAATGTGCCTTACTGCATATGCCACTTTTGCCTCTATACCAACATCAACTAATAATAATAATAATTTGTCACATTTGTCATCTGTGTATGTTCCCATACTTGACAGACGAAATTGGTCTTCTGCATTTAACCCAACCACCACCAGGTGGTGCAGTGAGCAGCGTAGTCGCGCTCGGGGAGCTGGGAAAATAGATGTGCACTCTACTACCTCATACATATACCGGTACTGTGTACATTAACTCATATGCTGCTTTGCCACTCTTTGCAAATGTCAATGCTAGAACCTTCAGTTTATTTTATAGATATACTTTTTATACTTTTTTTATACTACTATGCAAAAACTCAGGACAGTATTACACTTTTATTATTTCATTTTATGCTTATGTTCATTAAATGTTTAGTGTTTTAGTGTTGGTGTAAATTTTCATACTTTTATACTACTATGCAAAAACTCAGGACAGTGTTACACTTTTACTATTTTATGCTTATGTTTATTAAATGTTTCAGTGTTTAAATGGTTACTGTTGCACAGAGGGACTGAGAGAAACGCAATTTCAATCCGTATGTCCTGTACATATTGCAGTTCTGACAATAAAGTTGACTTTGACTAAAGATACAAAAACGTGAATGAAGTAAGACAGAAAATGTGAATATGTGGAATGAATAATATTCGGTGCTGGTCACAGAACTGTTCCCAAGTCTCAACGTGAAGACACTGCTGACACCAAAGGGTTTCTGGAGCTTGTTCAGGTTATCGACTCCACACTAATCTGTTGTTAACCCAACAGTTCGTTCTCTGTCAAAGGCATCATATTCTGAGAGTTTCTACACAGAAGCCTGAACCACCATGACCAAGCTTTTACGAAGACAAGACTCCCACCCAGATGTTTAGATGGTCTGTAACTCCAGAGAAGGACATTTACAGTTTCAGGGTTATTTTATACTCACCGCTGTGCGACTAAACAGAAACATGTGTGCATGCATTGTGTGTGTGTGATTTAAAGCGAGGATGCCCTGAAGACAAATCAAGACCTCTTGAGATTTGAAGGAGGCAGGAAGGCTGGCGACTGCCTCTGATACAATGTGGCCCGCTGAGCTGTTATCTAACCATTGAAGCTACACAAACAGTTTTAACTTCGATGCATCGAGGTCGAGACAACACAAGTCTGCGGCCTCTGTCTGAACAAAGATAATAAACTGGTATCTGTGGTTGTTTGGAAAATAAGTAGTCAGTAAACAGGAAGTAAACTTTTCATAAACTAAACCAGCAGACTGTGCTATAGATTAGGAGGTCATCGTTGTAGTTTATTATTTCCCCTATTTCACTAATACAACTAATAGGACTAATATTAACTGTGACAGCTAATGCTGTATGTTTATTGCTGCTGCACTATGTGGCTGTATCATGTACTGTATGTATCTACCTAACCATCATAATTCAATCTCAATATACTTATTATATTATTAATATTATGATTACTCACTACCTGTGCAATAACCTGCCACACAACCTGTGTAAGGTAGTATGTTAGTTATGTGCATTTTAGCTTATATTACTACCATGAAATACTTATTCATACAAATTCATCCTACCTGCACTGTTAAAATCCTACTATGTTGTTGTTTACAATCTCTCTTTAGGATGTTGTGAATATTATAATCATTTTTTTCACTTTTTGGTGCTTTAGTTTGTACCCTTATTGCATGCTTTAGTATTTCTTGTTTGCTTGTTCTTTGATTTTAGCGAGTAAAAATCAGTTCTTCTCATCCAAAGCATTTCATTGTTAATAACCTTGGATATGACAAATAAACACAACTTCACCACCGGTCAGCTAGACCACAATTAAAACATTAACACGTCATTTCCAGTGGCATGCAGTCCACATACCAGCACTGTATTCTAAACATGAAATAAAAATATTAGGGTTAAATTTAATTCTGAAGGCATTCCTAAACCAAATAAATGTTGACTCAGTATAAACAGATTTGCCGTTTGTGTAGAAGTTGTTCAGCAGCGCTGTCAGAGAGAGCGATGCTGCACTCAGATGGAGAAGTTATATGGCAGCTGGGACCCTGTAGAGTCAAAAATGAAGAATATCCAAAAGTCCAAATGGCAGCATATATTCTAGTCTCGTATTGATCCAAACAGAACTTTTAGAGCAGATCAGTGCACAATCACATTGTCCAAAAGTTGTCTGACAGAACAAGAACAAGCCTTACTCATATTTGCTGGTTTTCAGGACAAAATTAATTACCGTATCTCTGACCCTGCAGGCACAATCTGGTTTCCTCTACACGCTGCCTTGGATAAGATTTTTAAGTCAGGGTGACACTTTTAATAATGCTGCAATCACTCATTATGAACTTTTCTATCATTACTGTCATGTAACGCAAAAAAAAAAGTTATTACAATTTTATGAAGTGAAATACCTAACAGCGAAAAGCACAGAAAGTTAATCAGTTAACAACTTTATTACTGACAACACAAATTTGTTGAGTCTCCTCTCCGCTGTAAAGTTCTGGTTGTATTAAAAATACAACACGTAATACGTTTTAAACTCAAGATCCGTTTGGTCTTGACGCCGAAAACCAGCTTCTCTAGCCTCAAAGCCAAGTTTGTGGTTCCGATCCGTTTTCTCAACAAAGCCAGAGTGGTTTTGGAAAGGCGCCACTGTAAGCCGCTTTGCTTCATCCGAGACAAACAGAAAGACAAATATTTTCTCTATTACCAATTTAATAGTCTGTGAGCAGTTTGAGAAATTTCTTAAACTGCATGTATGAACCTTTAAACTGATCTAAAATTTTAATCCGCTGTGCACCTACAAGTCCACAGATTCAGCAAATTCCAAACGAAGTGAAACGTAACTTTACCAGTTCCAAACGTAACCACAGGAATGATGTCGTTCATCCTGGCATGAACATCCATTTGTGGACAGAAGTGTTGTCAGTGATGAGCTGAGGCTGTTGTAATATTCCAAACCTCTGTCTGCCACTAACCGTTTTGTGGTTTCTGTGTGACGGACTTGTGTAACAATACAAACAACATGTTACTGCTGCTTTTTTTATTTTGCTTTTAAGCATAATAAATTTATATAATTTCCTGCAAAGCATCAATAAATGGTGAGATTATCTACATGAATGCTCCTACAAGCACCCTGCAGATGTTGGATGTTGTCTATCATGATGCACTAAGATTCATAACTGGCTGTGATTATCGTACCCACCACTGCACCCTGTATTCACTGGTTAACTGGACATCATTAACCTCACGCAAACACTCCCACTGGTACATTTTCATCTTTAAATCACTGCTTGGTCTGCTGCCTTCATACATCTCCTCCTACATGTCTCGGCGTGAGTGCAGCTACAGCGTGCGCTCTCAGGACATGATTACCTGCAGTGTTCCGTCAGTGAGGACTGAACTTGGCAAAAGGGCCTTCTCCTACTCCGCTCCTGCTTCCTGGAATATCTTACAAAAAGGTCTGAAGCTCTTGACCACTCTGAATGGCTTTAAGAATCTGTTGGACTCCTGGCAAGAACCAATGCAGACATGTTCCTGTTTTTAGTTTTCTTCATTTGACTTATAATCTAGCTGTTTTTGCTACTTTTTTGACAACTTATTTTAACTTGTTAAAAAAAATATGTATGCCTCTTTTATGATTGTCCACTGTTGTCCTCATTCTTTGTTGAAAACAGGTCTCTCTTGTAAATGAGTCCTCGAGGCTCAGTGGGATTGACCAGCCTAAATAAAGGTTGAATGAATTAATAAATCCATCCAAACACCAAGATTTACTGAAGATCTGCGCCGACACCTTTAACTTCGCTAATTTGCACCATGTACAAATTCAAAAAAGACAAGCACAAAACACTAAAGACAGACTTTTGACTGTATTCTACACTAGCTCAGAGTTATTGTACAAAAAGAGGTTGAGACGGCACATTGTGCATATGAATGTACTTGTGCACAGACAAATGGGATTAACTGCTGCCAGTGTTCTCATGGCCGAGAATTAAATTAGGTTGTAATTTCAGACTGCTGATGTTTCAGGTCAGAAAAACACCCTCATGAGACAGAAAACAAACATCAGAGCTTGAACAACCACCAATGTTTTTGTTGTGTGTGAGAAAATAAGCCACTTCTCTTTCACTTTACAGTTTTAATGCAGCAAAAAATCTTTTGACTGAAAATGCTTTCTATCCAAGCGGACCCCCCACCCCCCAACATTCAAGAGCTTTTTCCAGCATTTAGGTCACTTCTCAAAGGTTTTCACGTAAAGAGGAGTGTACTGTGTATGCATGACCTTAGTAAAAGTACACAGTGTAGTGTTCTCTAATGAAGTACCATCAGGACCAACATCATTTGGAAGGAAGAGACAGTTAGAACTTTTCTCTAGTTTACTCTTATGTAATTTCAGTGTTTTCAATTGAGAGTTGCCAGATATATATATATATTTTTTTTTAACTTATAACACAGGAAGTCTTAGCAGAGTATAAATTAACTTAAAATGTTTTTTTTTATTTGCCACACTGACAGATTTTTCCCTTGAAATGATTTTTTTCATTTAATAGGATATTTACAGGATTTCAGCTCATGTAGTTATTTAACACTATTTATTTTTCATATTTATTAAATTACATTTATCACAGTAGTTACTGTACCACTCAGTATGTTTCTAAATATAATCAAGTTCAGGTCATCCTAACAGCTACAAAAGCTTGTTGATGTTAAAACACAATGTAGAACTGAGTTTAGTAGATATTAATGAAAAACTACAAACAACCTGATTCTCAGTGAGAACTTCGTGAGTTTAGGGGGAAAATTAAAGTTAAATGAAGACACACATCTCTGCTATAATCTGGGACATATATATTCATCTTTTAGCACTAATATTTATTTAGAAAAACTAAAGCAGCTGAAATGACCTCTGTCATTGTGAGAAACTCAACAGGCTGTGCGCTCCCGCTGCGCTGTCCATCTCTATCTGTCTTTCTCTCTGACCTGGAGTCTGGTTTCATGTTGAACAGTACAATGACAACACTTTGAGCACATTTAATACATTTTATTTTAATTTGTAAAAAAAATTAAATAATTTGTTTGCCTCTTTTATGATTGTCTATTGTTGTTGTTATCCACTGTTGTCATCACTCTTTGTTAAAGAAATCCGGTCGCTCTTGTAAATGAGTCCCTGAGGTTCAATGGGATTAACCTGTATAAATAAAGGTTAAATGACTGAATGAATACAAATTCAGATTTTGGATACAAAAATCCTGGGAGGTTGGGGCACAGTGCAGGAGGAAGGGGTGGGGGTGATGGTGTATCAGTTCTGGTATCTCGCCTGGCTGCAGTGAGCGAATTGATCGCATGCGAACATAATTATTTATTACATAGACGTTTAATAATGTGTTGCATACCAGTGTTTCCCCTAGATCAGTTCCCTTTGTGGGGCACTTGTCGTATTTTATTTTTTGTTGGAGGTGGGGAAAGAATGAGGATGGGAGTAGCATTTTTGCTAGCACGTTTGTAATTCGTCCG